>CAJUYG010000174.1:216078-296171 GCA_910591675.1 Galerucella calmariensis | reverse complement strand
CAGGAACACTGAAATATCTAGTTTGTTTATAATTGAAACATGGAAACATTGACATTTTTAAGTGATTAAAATATAGATTTTGCCACATTAATTACCCTTAGTAGTTACCTATTTTTCTACCTCAGGCCTACTTTCGATAAGTGCCGCTAGATGGCACTACAATACGATCCACACGATCCACCACAGTATGGCGTCAGCTGAAACCATCAATTGTCGCCGCCTCCAAAACACTCGAACGTTTCACGTAAGACGAACCCACTTGAAGTTGCAGTCATATGCGCGAACTTCAAAATCAGCGCCATACTGTAAAATTGACATTCGACTTTGAATCAGTAGCGTAACGTTTTCAAATTTTGTAGATTAACACAAAATTAAAGTATTAAAAATGTTTTATCATATGTATAGTTTAAGTAAAACATATTTGGGAGTTATTTGAAGCTTTTCAAGATATATTCACATAGGTACAATAGACACTGGTATATGAAAATTCTTGATGTCTTTAAAATATTTATACTTCTAATTAACGATTGGCTATGTTAATTTGTAACGAAAATGGCATGAAACGGTCGTTACAAGGCGGCATAGAAAAGCAAGACAGTTGGCAAACTTCACGTGGCTTTTTTCTATGTCAAACGGAGTTTATCCTATGCTTTTCAATTCACTACACCTTTTCTACCAGCCTATATATTTCTTAAAAAGTAATCAACGCTTATAAGTACTTACTTGATCTACAGGCAACGATCCTCTTCTGTAACTCTTTTCTCTTGGACTTTCTTCGATCCCGTTCAGGTGCGTTTCGTAATCTATCATAGAAAGAGTTTTATGGAATTTGTTTATATTAAATAAAGATTGTGACTTCAATCTATCGGATGGTGCTGATAATATGGTACTGATAAAACTTGGAGTAGGTTCTCTGTCTGGAAACGAATCTTGAGAGCCATTCTCGCTTTCGGAGTTTTCGCCGCTGGCACGCCTGTAGCTTTCTATAGAAATTAAAAATAAAATTCGGAAACTTGAATAAAAAAATAGCATAATACAATCAATGAAGTAGACATTTTCATGATATCGTAAAATAATTCGAAAATGCTAAAATTTTTTGCAAATAGTTAAGAAAGTTCTTGATTGCTCGACAATACAAGTTTGGTTGTGTAGTTAATAGCCCGTAAATAGTTATAAATAATAAATAAACAATTATTAAAAAAATTAAATAACTAGAACCATATTTCTATTATCAGATTTGACACACCCTCCTTAACAAAACTCAATTTACTTCAAGTGGCTGCCATTAGTTCTTTTCACGAACTAAGAAACTGACCTGACATGAAATGGGATAATGACATGCAATAAAGCCATGGCATAAAAGTATTAGCCGTCACAGGATCCTATTAATTTTGCTAGCGAATCATAAATTATTGCCTGAAAACTCTCATAAGACTTAAGGTCATTCTTATTATAATTTACTAGTGCGGTTCTGCACGGTAAATCCGCAAAGTTTTATGGTTTTATTGTATCTCAAGTCAAGTAAAGTCAGTTTCTTAGATCGTGAAAAGAACTATACACTAACTACTATTTGCATATTGCTGATATTAGGTGCTTTCGATTATTCACTTTTGGCTGCTAGTAGCAGCTCGTAGTGACTGAATTCCGTTCGTTTATTACCGGGCGTGACGCCTAGTCTTACCTGGTCTTACCTTCCCCTTGCCCCTCAAGCACATACCGAAAAGTATGAGCTTCAAGCAGCGGACATTAAATATTTGACGTTTGTCCGGTTTGACGTTTATTTAAAGGTTAATATTGTGCCGATTACGATTTAATAGTCCAGTAACTGAAGGGGCAAACCTATCAATATATTTGTACAATAATTTTTTTTGGCTTGATTTGTAGGTCTTGACA
This sequence comes from Galerucella calmariensis, assembly GCA_910591675.1. Taxonomy (NCBI): domain Eukaryota; kingdom Metazoa; phylum Arthropoda; class Insecta; order Coleoptera; family Chrysomelidae; genus Galerucella; species Galerucella calmariensis. The sequence goes on along the minus strand of CAJUYG010000174.1, from coordinate 294,278 downwards.
GGTACTTCAAATGGAGAAAAAGTTTTCCAAGATTGCCCCTTGGCTAAGGGCCCAAAATGGCCCTTAGCGCCCCCCAAAAAACGGTTTCCCGCCATTATCTCCCGAAATATGCAGATTTGACAATTTTTGTTCTGGTAAAAAGTGAAGGTCGTTAAATTATCTACAAAAATGGTCCCCACCATTTTTTTCGAGAATGCAATAGTTTTCGAGATAATCGCATCCAAACGTCCCCTCGCTTACGCGGCTGCACTACCTCTAGAAATGCTACCGTCTATAAAATTAGCTTGTAAACCGGCGGACAAATTCTTCCAGAACTCGGTCAAAAATTAATATTTTTTGATGATTTAAAGTTCATTGTAATGGGAATTTCCGTAGGTATCAATATGTATTTATTATCCCTTGTTTTTTCAAATGGGGTCTGGGGAGGTCCTGAATGTTCCTAGAAATTTTTTTTCAGTATCTTTGTGGCGTTTCAATAAAAAGTTTATTTATTTATTTGCATTTTTCAGTCGTTTTCAGAGTTCTCACAAATCTTGTAAACAAGCGAAAATAAAGAACTAATGTTCAATTATTTTGTTATTAAAGGCACACCATTTGAAAGCTTACTATGTCTACTCTCTGAACCAATATTTTCATTCGGAATACAATGCACTCATTTACAAGGGACCGGGAAAATTGGTAACACGGGTGAAAACTGGCCTTTTTTTAAATGCTTTTTGTTCTCCGCTGTCAATTTTTTGAGAATTAATATCTAAACTGAATTAAAGCTTATATCTTGACCTTTCCATCCATATAACTTGTTCCCCATATTTGAGCGCCGTTCTTTTATGTTTATTATTCTCTTGTACGCCTCTTTTAAGTCTTTTATGCTCCCTCCACCAGAGATAATCGTACCTAACCTTACCACGTGTACCCACGCGCCCACTCCAGTGGTCTGCTCTTGTTGACATTAAATCTTTGTTGTTTTTGGAGCAGGTGGGGGTGGAAACGTGCAGAGGATGTACTGCTGCCGATTCAGACCATAGATAACATAACACTGATAGATGGGAATCTGACCCGTGGCGCTTCAAATGACGAATTAATTTTACCAGTGGCGCCATCTTACAGGTCGGAAATGAAACTCCAACACATTTGACATGGTTGTGATCTCCGCTAACAGTGGAAAAAGAAGATTCCTGTAAATTTACAGTTTTTCGCGGCTGGCGCCATATTCAAAATTACTGTGATTTTATTTTTATTGCCATATGGCATTTATGGTCCATTTTTTGAAATTTCATTCAAAGTAACTCAACATTTTGATTGATATCACTATAATAGCAATCAAATAGTCAAGTTAAATTAAATGAAATGTCAAAAAATGAACCATATAATGCCTGGAGTGGGAAAAATAAAGCAACAATCATCAAGTTTATATATTTTATTTAAAATAAAAAGTACACAGCAAATAAAACGTTTTTTACATCTTTTAATGACAAACAGGAAGAACAATAAATGTAGTAAATTATTTTGAATCGTATACGAAGTAAGGTAAAACGATTTTTTAAGGTAAGAAGCATTAATAAGTTTATGATTAACAGTGATCAGGAAAAGACGCAAAGTACAACAAATAGTGGAACAGTGACCCTCTCACCGTTATTGTTGAAATACAGAAAAAGATGCATATTGTGGAGTACAAAAATAATCAAATATTGAAGTTAAAAATTCACAAACATTCAATAAAAATCAATAATCACTGAAATAGGAGAAGGAGGTATTGTTTTCAAACACATAACTTTTAGTAAATACATAATACACAAATATGAGAAGATAATGAAAAAATGGGCATGTTCATCAGTCAACTTAACGCATTGCTTGAATGGTCCTTGCATTCGATCGATTTCATATAATCGAGATAAATGCGACCAAGATGCCACTTTGTTGCTGCCGTTCATCCCGTATTGAAGATCCTTACATAAAAGACCGTTCCTGATCCCCTTTAATAAATGGGGGGGATCATAAAGGTGAACGATCTCTTGAGAAGGATCTCCAACTGTGTAAGTTAGGGTTCCAGTGCGACTAGGTCCTACTAATTGATTCACGGCAGCTTGATTAGTGGCACCTTGGTCACATACAGTAGCGATCACAGTGATACTGATCGCCTGCAATTCTCCAATAATCGTTTTGATGCAATGCACCAAGTCGACTGTTGGTGTGGTACCTTCACAAAAACCAAAATTATGGGTTCTTCCAAGGTTACGAATACCTTTTGCCATGAATACTAGGGCGTGGTCAGCAAACTGTAACCTTCGCTTCCTAACACCTAAGTCCACAAACCCATCTACAGAATGTGTTTTCAGATTATATTTTAAATGAGGATGGAGAGAAATTTCATCAAACATTAAAACACAATACCTGTCCTCCTCCCCCAGCTTACTGACCTGGATCTTTAAATGTGTGAAAATGTGTTCATTTACACCTGGTAAAAAGGATACACTATTCAGGATTTTGTTTAAAGATTTCCGGGATGGTAAGCTGAAAAACTTGGACAGGAAGCGATATGCTCGGGCGCTCTTCTTGTACAATGACAGTGCAAACAATTTGTCATCTTGGCAGAACCTACGCCCCTTGGGCTTCATACGCAAATTTTTCAGATTTGATTCAAAAAAATTGAGGGCCACTTTCGAGTAATTACCCAAGATGTTCACTAATCCTTCCTTTTCAGTAACTAGTTTCACAAAATGTTTTATATCTTTTTGGTCAACATTTTTCGCTCTAAGGCGCTTTATGAGGGTCACTGTCTTGTAAAAATCTTTTTTTGTTGATGCCTCGGCTTCTGCAAATAAAGAAAGTAATTTGAGTTAAATGTTAAATGTACTAATTTCAAAGATATTTTTTAAGAATAACATTGTCTCGTACAAATAAAAAAATATTTTTATCTATCAGCAACTGTTTCTGTGGACAGATCGGCAGATGTATATTGAAGAAAACATGAAACACATCCATTTCTAGTTTGCTTATGATTATGACTATCATGACTAATATATTATATTATCTAATTAAATTTGGATATTTTTATTCATATAGCTCACTACTGACCTTTGAAAAACGCTTGTACCTTTCTTCGAGAAATTCTTTTTTTTACTTCTGGGAGGTGGAGCATACATATTTGCAGTATCTGTAGACAATTTAATCATTTACTAATATAGTACTATAAAACATGTTATTCAGTTTGTTTTTTATGGAAATTAAACAAATCAAATAATATAACAAAAGACACATATAGAAGATATTTTAATTGATACATACCATTATTTGATAATGGCTTGATGCTCTGCAAAATGTCTTCCTCACACACCCGGCTCGTGGATGGAATAGCTGTAACATAAAAATTATGTTAATATTTCTTAGGTACATTGTATGACTGCCAAAATTATATCATAACGAGTTGCAAAAAAACTCACCATTAATCAATTCCCTTGAATAGGTTTTGGTTGTTGTTGTCACCTTCCCAACTGGGGAATAAAAAACAGATTCTTTCATCGCATCTACAGAAACTTTGTATCAGTTAAATTATATCAAACTTACAACAATAAATACCTTTATTTTGCTGAAGAGCTGTTACCTGTGAGGGTACCATAGTGGGAAACAAAAAAATCAGATCCCTCCTTTGGATTGTAATCTAAAAAAACACTCTAATATAATAACATTCAATAAATATATGTACAAAAAAATTTACTTACCAGGCAAAAACAGGGATGGCAAAGAAAACCTTTTCAATACCATGCCCTTGCCTTTTTCTACTCTAACAAAGCAGTCCTGGCCAAAGTGACGAGGGCAAATTCTCCAATTTTTGTGCCCTGTTAAATCCAAAAAGAGGTTTCCACTTCTCTCCAGCTAAACCGAACGTTGTTCTTCATGGCTCGGAAGTTTAAAGCTGTATAAAAGAGTAACTACTTCAATATTTTGTCACTTTTCAGTTAATTAAACATGTTTTATATTATTAAAAAAAACTTACCGGGTGCACCTCACAGTACCTACAGTCCTCAACTATACATTTTGTTGCCATTGTCTATATATAAAAAAGTCCACACTAAACTAAACTAACACACCGACCTAAACAAAATATTATATATATACAATAACTTGGAAAATTTACTACTAAGGCACAAAATTGACAAAATCGCCAACAACGTAGATAATTTAGACTTGACACGTCCATGACACGTCTACAAACAATTCGAAGTGGGTGGCAGCAGGTGGAAGTATCTTTCAACGGCGTTACAGTTCTCTTCATGTTCTCATTAAATCCGCAATTTTAGTATATTTCCGACCCCCTAGGTGGCGGTACCCTCGCTCGTTCGGAGATTCCCTACCCTCACAAAGAATCCGCCCCCCCTCCGGAACTCTTAAAGATGATTTTTTGTCAGTGCAAAACAGGAAACAGGCTGCGAGAAGAATTGTTCATGTTTAAAAGCAGGTTTGAAATGCTCCTCTATCTGTGGTTCATGTCAGTTGACACAGTGTTTAAATTATGAGAAAAATGAAGGTATATTCCCGGAAGAATTAGAGGTGGAAGGAGAACCACAAGTGCTTGAAGGGGAGGTGGAAGAAACATGGGTGAAAAGAGAAACAGAAGGGTTGGGGATAGGGAAGAGATAGGGACAAGAGGGACAGAGGAAGCAGTAGAGCAAGAGGTAATAGGCGACGACGAGAATCACACTGATGATGAAGAGGATGAATCTGAAGACATGAATTGGTTTAACATAGGTACTCTGAATTTTTCTATGTATTTTGTATTTTCAACCTAATTTTTATAAGAATAAATGTTATTTGTTTAAAAATTCCTTGTTTTTTTCAGAAATCCTGCACCCATACTGTTCCTTCTGAAGTTTGCGAAAATTTTGCAAAAAATATTTATCAAAAAATTATTATCAGCTTCTATAGGTATTGGCTTACTAGTAGCCAAAAGCCGTCACTCAAGACTGCCACATAGAGCAATAAGATTTCGCAATTTTCTAGTGAATTTGCGACTCATATCCTTGTGGAATTACACTGAACATTGACTAATAGAATGAAGATACACGAAGTGTTGCTGTGACACACAAAAATCGTGTGAAATACGCCAATAATTGCCGAAAAAAGATTGGTGCCCGGATTTTCATGTGTATACACCACAATTTAGCGAGTGCAGGTATTCCACTGGCGCTATCTACAATTGGTCTCCAAAGTCTAACATGTGAAAATCTATGTATTTCCGAGGCCCTCGAGCAAAAATTTAGTAAAAAACCACCAAAAATATTCGGTGTGAAAATTTTGTTTTTTTTCAAAGGCCATTTTCGCAAAAAATATTCGTGTTGCGAAAAAAATGATAAAAACCATTTTTGTAGATAATTTAACGACCTTCATTTTTTATTTAAACAAAAATAGTCTAACTTCCGTATTTCGGGAGATATTGGCGGAAAACCGTTTTTTTTGGGACTTTATGGGCCATTTTGGGCCCTTAGCTAAGGGGCAATCTTGGAGAACTTTTTCTCCCTTTGAAGTACCTGTCACGAGACCTGTCAAGACCTACAAATCAACCAAAAAAAAATTATTGGACAAATATATTGATAGGTTTGCCTATTTTCAGGTCTTCAGTTACTGGACTATTAAACCTTACTAAAAATATCTAAATATGCAAAGTTATATTATCAACAACATTATAATTGAAAACTGTTCTTCTAACAACACGGGAAATTGGCATTGGCATATGACAAGTGCTTTTGAGGATCCTAAAAAATCGAGTTCGTTCTGCTCAAAAGTCGTGTCGACTGAGGTATCACGCACAAGTGCTTGAAGCCCAAATAAACGAAAGCAACAATTGTTTCTTGTTTAATAATTAAACACTATGGACTTTATTTTGATTACAAACATTATTTAAAAACTAAAGATATTTTCTTCAGAGTCAACATGCCATAATGATTAAAATTTTAATACCCCTGTCCCTTTCCAAAGACTCAAATGGCATACACTTTGATTGAAGCCAAAATCTGAATCGAATATTCCATCTAAAACAAGGAATGCACTAACACCATCTAACACTAACAGATACCGCACCAGCTCCAGCGGTGTGTTGTTTATTAAAAGCATCTCTTGGACACCTTTTTGCCACTTGACATAAGACACTTGATATAAGACAAGTCAGACTCACAAAACATACAAAAAGATCCAAAATTAGGTGAGGAATTAAGAGATGTTATGCCACCTACAAAATTCATCTAGCGAGTAAAAACAATATTGTATTAAAAATTTCTTGAGATGGTTTATTTGTTTGATATCATCTGGTAACCGATTGAAAAATTCACCCCCGGCATATGTTGGCGACTTTTTTAATTGAGAACGACTAAATTTGTTCAAGTGAAAATCACTCTTAGATCTCGTATCGTCATTATGTATGTCACTATTTTTCTGAAGGTTGTTTTTGTTGATAAAGGTATAAATTAGAAGTTTGTAGAGATATATGCCTGTGAATGTCAGGATGTTATTGCTCTTGAAGGTGCTCCTACAGGATTCTTTGTAGTCTAAGCCAAAGATCAAACGAATAAATCTCTTTTGGAGAATAAATACTCGCCCAATTTTGCTTGCTCTACCCCACACAATTACATTGCAGCTGATTGCAGAATATATTAGTGCATATTACAGATTCAGTAAATAATCTTGATATAAATTAGATTTTAAACTATTAAAAGCAAAATATAATTTGTTTAATTTTTTACATAAACAGTCAATGTGATTTTTAAAATTTAATTTGCAATCTAATTTCATTCCTATAAATTTTGTATTTTCAGAAGTGTTGATCGTGCAATTATTAAAATAAAAAACAAGGTCATTGTCATCTTATGTCACCTCTTGGACACTTCGGCAAACTTTCTAAGACGCTAAATTTTATTCGATTCTATTTTCCACAAAAATAGGGGTGCAACAAATATCAAAACACTTGTTGTTGAAGAATTCTCGTTATAAACCAACTAAAAGATATCGACAATAAAAAATCTATTATCTTGGATATCTGTTGGTAGCACGCTTCACCAATTGAGTAAACCAACTAAACTCACCGGTCGATCTGATCCTCTCGGATTCAATAAAATGGGAATTTGCTTCCTTGCCATTACGTTCCATTATTTCTAGCTTAGACTTAAGATGTGAAAAAACCATAAGTGAATCTCTGATGTTTTTCTTTTCATAACAACATTGTTAAGAGGTCAGATCAAATATCCCACAACTGAAAAAAACGACATTATTACTGTTACTGTAGATTAATGGATTAATCCGGACACCGCGAGGGGAAATCATTGCATTTTCGATAAATTGATCTCTGTCCACACTGGTTTCCATCTTTCCGAATTGGCTCTTCCTTCTTCAAACCAAATTATACCCAACATTTCAAGAGTATTCTGACCAGCACTCCAATTAAAAATTGTATTCCTAAATGTCTTCAACATCTGCTAGTGTTTAAGTTTTATAAATTCCTCTCTATTTTCAAAATTATCTTCTGTTTCAAACTATTGTCCCAGATACATGAAGACATTCTGATTCGATAACTTTGTCGTAGTTTCTGAATTTAGTACACTACCGCTACCTGCTCAATCCTACATTTTGCAAACTGGCAGTTGTGCTCAAACTTGTAGTTGGGTTCTATTTGAATAGGAATATATAAGAGGCAGTTTGATTGAATTTAGAACAAGTTATAAAGATAACAGGACGATATCTGTAGCTCCCAAAAGGGTCAATTCTATAAGAAGTGATTGAAAACTGACGGTACGCCGTTAAATTTGACAAAGTTTACAGTATTATAAATGTTTTAATCTATACATAGTCAAGATTAGGTATGATTCAAATTTTAACATGTATGGTATCCAATAAAGAGTTTTCCGTTAATACTTTAAAACTTAATATGCTTACAGACTAGCAAAAATGGGTTAGAAGATTGTCTTATTTTTGACTGTGCGTTAAAATTACACATTTGCTTACAGAATTGCACCTAAAGAGTGACTTTTTATAATGAATGTTTTGAATCAGTATGAAAGCGGTTGTAATCTTTAGACAGCAGTTTTAATTTTCTGACCTGCTTTGGGACTAACTTCTCTTCAGGGTTTGGTGTGAAAGCAAGTAATTTGAAGGTCGCATTGGGGACAGCTGTGGCTGTACACTTATAAGATGTCTATTTGGCATATCGCAAGGAGCAGACGGAAAATAAATTTTTTTATCAAAAATAACCCATCCCAGTATAAGGACACTTTTCAAACTCCTCCGTTCCATTTGTCTATAAGCTTTATTATGAAAAACATTTATTTATCAGGTAAAAGTATTAAACTTAAGCTGCTTCTCATCAATTTCTCCGTGTCCATTACTTCATTCCATCTATCAAAGTACCTTTGTATAGAGACAAGATGTACTTCTAGGGCGGACATATCTCAGGAAATCATTGTATTATTTTATTTTATAGTCAAATAAAAGCTTGTCGAATGATTAATGATAAACGGTTGTTAATAAATAATTAAATCTTATTTCGTGACAAATAGGTACACAAAAAAAGACTGAAAATAATCATAACCACTTATTTATTAACAGCTCGTTTGAATTAATTATTATTACAAACTAGAGATGTTAAATATTCGTATAATAGCCGACTATTTGAAAAATTATGAATCTGATATTAACTGACGTTATAACCAGTGTTTGGAAAGAAATCACTTGGTAGAGTATTGTAGCTCTGAATTATTTTGTTGAAATTTGGGTTTTATTATAATAATTACTACGATAGTAACGCTGATATTGTGGAAACTGATAATAACCTGTTAAGATACTTGAACGAAGAACATCGGTAAATATCTGCAATAATGCAGAGTCAAAATTATGAAATTTCGTAACATTATCGCTCGTATATTTTACAAATTTTTAACCACGCTTCTAAAATGTAAAGATAAACGGAAATTATAATTTAAAATGTGTCATGTCATTGAGAAATTCAAACGTTATTACAAAAATGATCTGGAGATTAATGTTTCAAGCAATTCATTGGCACTATCGACTTCAGGACTTTATTTAAATTAGTGAAAATATTGTTAACAAAATTAAAGACTTAAAAACCATGGTCTGATAGGATTGGACCAAGACGTTTTGAATGCAGCTACAACAATGCAGCAATTTTCAATAGAAGCGGGAAGAAGAACTGAGTACTTATCCCGCCAAATTATAATTTTGATTGTTAGTTGACACTGACGCAACTTTTACTCCTAGATTCGTGGAAACTGTTCTTGTCTTACTGGTTTTCAAGACAACATTCCAAATTTCTTTTACGTCATTTTGTTTATGTATTTCAATGGCATCATGAAATTATCTTAACACACAATGGTTATCGGTGTATACTACCTCAGTTCTGTCGAAACCAATGTTATGCTCTCCATTCCGTAGAGCATGTTCTGCTGCAGCTGATTTGTCGTTTTTTCCTGAACGGCACTTCCTCTTGTGTTCGGAAAGACGAATAATTATGCCCCGTTTTGCACTGGCGGATCTGAGGGGGGGGAATGGGGGCCATGGCTCCCCCCTTGATATTGGTTCAACAACCAGAGTCTAGATGTGCAACTAAACCTTTGATTGGTTTTCAACAAGAATGAAACACACGTTATATGTTTTACAAACCAAAATTATTCGTTGTATTGATTCTCAAACACTCAAACATCCCAAATCCACATGTTTTTAAATTTCATACGAGACGTTCATCATCCAATATAACTATGAAACAAAAAATATCCTTCTATGCCATGCGAAAGTGCAAAACACAGGCGGTTAAATCAAAGGGCAGCAAAACAGATAACGATAGAGGGAAAGGCATATGGATTTTGTTTTATACCTAAATAATAATTTGATAAGTTTTTGTTTTAGGTGTTTTATTTTTGGAAGTTTATTATTAGAATTGTGGATTTGTGTTTTTGTTTGTTTAGTCACATTTTTATCCATCTTATTTATGTTATTGTTCACTAGTTTCAGTTGTTTTCAGTATATTTTCAAACAGTGACCAAAGACATATCTTTCTGAACAATAATTTTATCAAGTTTTTGTTCCAGATGTTTTATTTTGAGAGTTTATTATTTATTAGAATTGTGGAATTTTGTTTTTGCTTGTTTCGCCATATTTTGTTCAATCTTATTTATATTATTGTTCACTGGTTTCAGTTGTTTCAAATAAAGAAAATATATATTTATATATTAATTCATTTCTATGGATTTTATTACTTTGGTTACAAATTTCCATTAACTCATGGCCCCCCCTCTGAAAAACTCCCAAGATTCGCCAGTGCCGTTTTGTGGTCTTTTTCACAGAAACTATATATTCTATAGACACCAGGTGCAAATAATGGATTTCCTGAGACATTGGATGATTTCTGCATTTTTAGATAGTTCTTGTTTTATATTTTTATTCTCTGGGTAGTCTAGGATGTGAAATATGCTTAATATCTCTTTCAGGAGAACCATTTTCGTGAAGAATTTGTTTGATGTGTTTTATCTATTTTTTTAGATATTGTATTTCTCAGATTCGTGAAGCTCTGATTGAATTTTGCATGGTGTCTTAAAATCCAGTAGGATAAGACCAAGTCAAAATTACGTCAGTTTCATCTGATCTAATCCTGTGGAAAGGGCTCTCTAGATCTTCCTACCGCTTCTATTGACAATGGCTACTGGAGTAGCAGCCGAGAAAAGTTTGAGATAAACTTATTATCTCACGCAAAAATTAATTTCCCTAAAATTTTTGGATGTTGATTTGATTGGTGTGTTCATTGTTGTATATTTTTATAGTGTGTTATTATTTTTAATTTCATTATTCAATTTGTATAAAAATCAGACTATGTAATTTTTTATACAAGTATATTGGGGGTTTCTAATTAATAAATTATTTATTTACATATATACTTGCCAATTTTGTTGAATACTTCTTTTATTAACAAAATATTCGCCATTCGTTAACATTCATTTTTCATTTTTTTTATTTCTAAATTTATCCTAAAATTAAACAAACACTGTTTCTTAAAAATCACTTGAGCGTTAAGCGTTTTTAGGCACCAAAAATCGGATCTAAACAATAGCGGAAACTCGCGACTTTTTTATTATTTTTCCCAAAGAAGTGTAGTTGACGTGCCCGTAATAATTGAATATCTATCCAGAAGCTTAATACCCATCCGGCCAAATGGAGTTTAATATTTAATAAGGAATAGCCATAGAAACCACAAATATATACATAGGTTAAAATCAATTTTAACCTATATTTTTCTATTGTCTTGTTAGCGTAATAAGTATGTATAATTGAAAATTGTTGTGTCGATATATTAAATTATAACTTTTATTTCCAAATAATCTTATAAATATAATAAATAATAATATATTTACTAAATAAATATAAAAAAAAATTAATAAATACATTTTTGTTAGGTTACAATTTACATGTTATTTTCTAGCTTAAGTAACAATGACAAATTTTTAAATAATTATATAATTTAAGATAATTTCAAACACAAGGGTACATAATTCTACTCCGCCTAATTCTCAATCATATTCCAGATAATTATATCCAAAAATTTTACAATTTTTCAAAAGTGGTTGAACCTTGATTTTTGATTTTTTTGTGAAGTGCAGGTCAATTCCTCTGTAGCAATAATGTGCTTGAAATTTTGATGTAGTGTTAAATTTGAAAATATACCGGGTGCATAAATGTGCAGATGAAAGAAATTAGAAATTTTAAACTCTCAGCATCTGCAATAGACGGTGTCAACTAGTATCAAAGTGTAGCATCATTCTTTTTATAAATATTTTGGTTTTTTATTACCTCTCAGTTAATAAAGAAGTTATAAACGCGCTAAAAGGAATTCCTTCAAACACAATCCTATTGAAAATTTCTGGGATCAACTGCTGATGTGAATTTGTTGTCTGCCAGCTTTGCCTGACAGTCTAAAAAGATCTTCTAGCTAGAAGAATTCGATACAATTCGTCGTCTTTTTTTTATTATTTATTAATAGACGAATTGCAGTGCTGGTCTTTAAGAAATTTCGAAGAAAAAATAGTGCTAAGCAGATCATATCCACCCTTGTTATAAAAACTCTTATTTCTAAATTATTAACCAACTACCTATCATCACCATTTTATCGTCATTTTTTTTATAATTATCAAACAATATTCAAATTGGCAATTTTTTTTAAATGGCGAGATGTTATTAGTATATATATATATAAATAATATCAGCACCTATTCTGAGTATAAAATAAACGAAATCCATATCCAACTGCAGCTGCATTTGTCCTAACTGGAATTACAATCGGACCTGCGCTGGTATCTGTAAAAATGAAGAAAACAAATTTTATTATTAACCATACTATGAGAAGACGTAATTTTTGTTTGATTCCAAACTTGAAAAACATACAAAGACATTTGGGTAATGATTAATACACGTGAAAAATGTTTCAGAAAAAAAACAACATTACAACATTAACGTCCTGTATCTCAGAAACTAGTCATAGAACGGAAATTTGTCCAAGTCTTTAGTCTTTAGTCAGTATGAGAAGGAAAAAATTAACTTGTGTTATACAGAAATATATTAAATCGAAGTCATCCAAATATATTGTTACGAACTCGGTTATTCAGAGGCCGGTCCTGTCAAATTTTGGCAAATGCGACCTTTCTAGAAGATTCCTTAACAGTTAATATTCCCTACTGTTCTGGAAGTGTAGAAGGCGGTAAATTCAAGAAAGTTCCAGAGTTCCGAAACACTATATAAACGCGGGTTTTTGAGTGAGCCGAACAGTTTTTCCAGTATACAGTGAATCAGTAAGCAGTTTCAGTATACAGTGAATGACTTTGTGAATATAAATAGTGCAACATTTAAATGCTAAAGATAAATTAGTAGACATTAAGTAGTGTGTATATAAATTAAGTTTATTATACTGTGTAAGTGTTTCTTCAATAAACCAATAGTAATTAGCCATAATGAGCGTATAACTTTATCTCACGGTGAAAATTGTTTAAATAAATAAGAAAAACATTACAATATTTTCGTTTAAAACAGTATTTACCTGTAACAGCTGCGTTAATAGATAAATTCGAAGTTACTGATCCATCGTTGAATTTATAACCGCACAAAGTTGCTCCACCAATAACTATATAATCATTGGGACAGTCAACTACATCCATTCCAGCAAATCCTAATGGTACTGTAGAAACGCCATCTAAAATAAGTTTATAGAATCAAGGATTGGGATCTCGGAAATGGAATATGTGATTTTTTATTTTGGAAATATTGGTTCACCGTGGTAGTAGCAGAGGATTTTATTATGGATTTGTTACAGTCGACTCTCGATAATTTGACACTCGTTAATTTGAATCTCTCCATAATTTGAATGTTTTTTCCCGGTCCCTTGAAAAATACTCGATAAATTGAATACAATCAAAATTCTCGGAAGAGGTGAAATACCATGGTATTGCCCTCGACAGGATATTAACACGGAACTCTCACCTACACAGCAGAGCAAAAAGAGCATATGTGGCTTATGAGCAGTGTCGGTCGACAGTGGGACGCACGGCTGGTGTAAACCCCGCAGTAGGAGTGGGCCAATTGAAGCTAAGCCTATGGCAAGAAGCGCTTACTGCGCTACCTTTGCTGCAGAAAACCAATGATGCAATTGAACCCAGGATTGTGTTTAATAAACCCTACAAAATATGAATAAAACAGAACGCAGAGTCAGATGCTGCAAATGCAATACGCATATATACAGATGGCTCAAAAATGAAAGAAGGCTCAGGATGTGGAGCACTAAGCCTAAGGATTAAGCGGGGAATGGGAAACAATACCAGCCTGGTTCAAACAGAACTGGCTGGTATCTCAATTGCCGCGAAAGAACTAACCATAACAATCTGAACTGATAGTAGACAAGCCCTATTAGCCTTGAACAGACAAAGTGTTATATTGGGGCTAGTACTAGAGTGCCACCAAGATTTAGCTAACACCTCGGCAGATAACAATATTATCCTGAGGTAGGTTAAACGGCACGACAGGTAAATGCAAAGGTAAATGCATTACCGTTTCTTTCGCCAGGGAAGCGGCTGGACTAAATATTTTAGGACCCAGTGACACCTACGGCCTAACGACTTCGACAATTGTGGAACGTTACACCCGTGCTCAATCCCTTAAGAGATGGGATGGAATCAAAGGATGCAGTCTTGCTAGGATCACCCTGGGCGACCCTGGGAAGCTGGCGCCGAAGAAATAATTGACGATGACCAGGAAAAACTTACATTCAACAGTAGGATTTCTTACCGGCCACTGTCAACTAAGGAAACACATCCATACTATGGGGCTAGTGGAAACACCTCTAAGCAGGATGTGTGAACAGGAAGATAAAACTGTCAGGCATGTCTTATGCGAGTGTCCGGAGTTATCGTCGATAAGAGAGTGTGTGTTCGATAACTCTTGGCCTACACCTGCCAATATAGTGACCTATCCACTTTCCTGAGAAGGTCAGGATGGACGATGACCTAATAGGACAACTCATCGGGAGGATGTAAAATGGGTCACATGTGGCCTAAGTGCTGTGAGCCTACACTCACCCTCCCTACTCTACAGATACAGATACAGGTACAATCAAAATTGGCTCCTTATGAAGAGTAGACTGTATTTTACATAAATAAATGTTTTCACAATAAACTTTAATATTAAAATCTAGAAAATTTTATCTTATTATCCTATAAATGAAAATTTAGAAATAATTAATATCTAGAAATTGATTTTTAAGTTTTACGTACTCACAAAATTCACCAATGAAAACGGATATTCTATTCCGTTTCTTACGTTTGTATACGTAATAGAACAGTAACCAGGAGCTTTTCGGATGCATATGGCGTAATTCAAGTTGTTCTGAAAAAAAAAATGCCTTAATAATCTATAAACTGTAGCATAGCTAATTTTAGTTCATTAGTTCATTGGTTCATTAGTCACATCCCTTAAATTTTTACGCAGTTCATTATAATACCGTTTGGAAGACGCAGTAGCCATCTTTCAGTAGGAAATTGATGATCGATCCGGAAACGCTGCGTGGGATGAACGCTACCTAGTTACATTAAAAATGACGAGTAATTCACAATGTCACTGACTTACAAAACTTTCCTCATCTTTTATTTTGAAAAGTGAATTTTCGAAAATTTCTTGACACTATTTGAGGGTGAAAAAAATCATTTTATACAAAAACAAACCGTGCCAGTCAATTTCTCGTCCCAAACAATCCATTAAGACAAATTTTGAGCATTTTTCATGACGAAAACATTTTTTGTCGAAAGTTTTGGAGCAAGGGAAATATGGAAATATTTCTAAATATTTTCTAACCTCCCTGAATCGATTGGTGAAGACTAGAACCATCTATCTATCCTATCCCTATCCTGGGCTTATTGTGGATACTCCTAGTGTTCTGACTACAACCTATTCAGCCAATCCGTTCCCTGTATTAGCTCATACAGGCTCTTTGCTGGTTGGTTGTAGAAGCCTTCTCGAGTTATTTGGGTTCTGCCATACAGTTTCTGCCTTCTGGTGATCCAGCGACTCACAGTTGCATAGTATATTATGCAGAGCTGTTTCGGTATCCTTTTTGCATCTTCTGCATATAAGGTCTCCATTATACAGCCCTATTTTGTTTAGGTGCTCCTTTGTGGGAAAATGTCCCGTAAGTAGCCCCGTTATGGTGCGTAGTTTGTTGCTGCTCATTGAGAGCAGTTCTTTCGCTACTTTTTCTGATGGTTCTTTTATGAATTTCTTCCCATGTATTTGCCAGTGTTTATTGTGTTGTTCTTTCACCCACTCATTTAACCATGACCTCGATAAGCATCTGGGGATGCCCACAGCAGGTTCGGGCCGGTCATCAGAGTTGACGATCCTGCTCTTGCGAGATCGTCAGCTTTTTCATTGCCAGCGATTCCTTTGTGACCTGGGTCCCACTCCAGTCTTACACTGTTCCGAGTCGCCAGTCTTCTAAGTTCTTCGCCGCATTCCTATACTAGCCAAGATGTTACCCTATAGCTCTGAAGTGTTTTAAGCGCAGCTTGACTGTCACTGTAGAGCTTGATCTGCCTGTTGTTGTAGGCTCTCATATTATTCGCCCTTGCACAAGCAAGTATTGCATAGACCTCTGCTTGAAATACCGAGGAGTATTTTCCTAGCGAGACGATTCCTTCATATTTGCTCGACTTGCTTTAAGTATATACCCACTCCGGTGCCGAGCTCATTTTTTGATCCGTCTGTATACCAGATCAGTTCATTCGCTCTACTGAGTGGTGGTTCGTTCTCTTCCTCAAGCTCCTTTCGATCTTTGATGACGAAGTTCTTGCGAAAGATATATCTGGTGGTCATGTGGTCTGTTGGCATTTTGAAGATGTCGTCATCCACATGCCTTATCTCTGTGTGTCCTCTCCCATGTTCCACATCATGGTCTGATGCTTTTTCCAGTCCGGTTAGTGCTGCCCTTGCTTCGCACATTATGACACAATGTAGCGTAGGAAGGTCTAGCATTGTCTCCAGCGCCGCTGCAGAAGTAGTTAGCCGAGTTAGTTGGTTAATGAATGAAATATTTCCACTCAGCACAGTAAATATTGAATTCTCATAGAAATAAGATCGGTACTTACAAAATAACCAGGAACGCTTCTGTTATACATACTGGCTTGGTCATAATTGAATGATGATATATTACCAGTAACCCCATCGTAAATTTGCAAGCAATCATCGGGTAAACATAAATCTGAATACTGGCATATCATAATTCGGAATCTTTTTCTATAAACCATATTTGCTAAAACCATTAGTTTAAGGGGTCCAGCTGACTGGGAAACATCCACGTAAACTGAAACACAATTGAATTAAGTATTGTTACGAACTCACTGATTCAGAAGCCGGTCCTGTCGCAAACTATGAATGCGATCTTTCTAGAAAGGTTCTTTCGCAGGTAATACTCAGACTGTTCTCGAAGCGTACAAGGTAATACAATGGTTTATTCACGAATGGTCTCGAATTATAAAGTATACGCATAGGTGGTATATTCAAGAAGGTTCTAGAGTTGCAAAGGACTATATATACGCGGGTTTTTGAGTGAGTCGGGGAGTTGTTCAGTATACAGTGAGTGAACAGATAGTGAATATAAATAGTGTTGAATATAAATTAGGGCAATTATTATACCGAGTGTAGATAAATTAGTAGACATTAAGTAGTGTATATAAATTAAGTTTATTGTAGTCTGTAAGTGTTTCTTCAATAAATCAATAGTATTTAGCCATAGTGAGCGTTTATTTTCATCCCACGGTAAAAACTGTTTAAATAAATAAGAAAAACATCACAGTATAATGGGTAGACCACTAATTTTCAAAAACAGCTTAAAACTACTATATATGATGTAATTTTATATTTTTATTTGTTTTATAATATGAATAATGTATTGAATTTAATAATTATCAACAGTAATTACACAAGTGGTGATAATTTTTTGATAATTTTAACTAGATGCACGAATCTTTGTTGCTATGGAATTCTCATGAGTGGACGAAGTCCACGAGTGGGATTTCCTAATAGCAACAAAGACGAGTGCTAATCTAGTTAAAATTATCTCAAAAAAATTATTACCACGAATGTAATTCGACGTGATTATTTTTTAATAGTATATTACATAACGTGTGCGGAAAGTGACATTCTTCACACGAGTAATGTACAGTATTTTTCCTATTGAGGATTTTTTCATAGATCTCTTGCACCAACTATTGAAATTGGAATATTAATTTAAAATAAATAAAAAAGTTAAAATAAAAAAATGTGATAATTTCATCAAATAATGTGTAATCAACATCTGACATATTAATACACAACATGTTAATACACTAAATTAACAATAACTATCAATAGTGAAGCAATTTGAAGAGCGAGTTGAATTTGAGAAGATTATTTTTTTCAACAATTTAAAATTTTGTATTTAATGTTCAATATTCTCTTGGGCGATGGCACTGAATCGGTTTATGTTCACTTTTCAATAAACTTCGAAGCACTTTTAGTTGTCAAAGTAAAATTTTGACGTTTCAATGTAAGCAAGGTATTATCGATGAGGAAGCAGAATTATCAGTATAATACCGAATGATTGGCTAGAATAATGTATTGCTATTGTTTAAAACCACCAAAATGTCTGATTTTGACAAGTGAAAAAAATAATCGCTGTAATATGCTACTAGCAAATTATCAGTGTAATTTTGATGATATTGGTCGATTTGAATTTTTTTCTGATTACGATTGGCTGACAGGATCGTTTAAAAAATAATCATTTAAAACATAAAATATCACTCGCCCTTTGTAAAAGCTGTTCTCATTGGTGTAATGCAGTATGACATACTAGCCCCAACAGGCCTATCGACCTTAAGCCGACCAATCTTATAAGCACAGTGAATAAAAACCCTTGACAAAGAGGCTCTGCACTTGAGGGGTGTTAGTACGTCATAGCACCGCTTATTTGTTTCAAACACTTTTCAGTTTTGAGTTATTATATTGTTTGAGTATATAAAATTTCAGCTCAAAAGATGATTTCAAATTCAATTGCAAGATACCACCTGAGCAAACATATATTGAAAGTTAAATAAGAGCATCTAAAAACTGTCAATTTGTATCAAAGATTTGTTTTATTTATATTTGAATATTTACTTACTGGATTGGCCGGTATTATAACCACATATAGGAGGCACTATACTGTTGGCACTTTGTCCTGTAACCACCAATCTTTCCATTGTACAAGTTCCATTTGTAGGTCCCGCCAACTGAAATATAAATCTTGATATCAAATTCAAGTAATCATTATACAGAAGTAAGAGATAACGAAAAAGCACTTTTCAGTTCACATCACGTTAAGAACTATTCAGTTCATGAAAATTAATATTTGAAAGATTTTCACATTTTTCACACTTAAATATTTATGTATGATGCCAAAATTTGTTTGATTTCTGAAAAGATCGTAGTGACTGAGAGCCAAACCTGGCGAATAAGGTGGATGTTCAAGCAATTCGTACTTTCTTTTCTTGAAATTATCCATATTCAATACCCTTTTGTGAAAAGGTGAACTATCCTTGCTAAATCTGGTCTTTTCGTACGAATTTTCATATCGTGTGCTCTTCCCCTTCTTGGGTGCTGAGCAACCAGCCTCAGTCCACTGCAATCAATCTTGTTTCAATTTACGATCCTGGTAATAGGTCAAACTCTCTCCAAACTTAGATCTCCACAAATGATATTATGTACAGTATCAAACCTATTGCATATTGCTCTCTACCATTTATTGTGCTATACATTGTTTTAATTACGCGCCTTACTAGTTCAATTGGTTTGAGGTCAAGATAATTATGGTGGAAGCCTCCAAACTGAGTGACCGTTTTTTAATTTAATGTAAAATTTATAAAAAAAACTTATACACAAGAAATTTTACCAAATTTGCCCGCTGTCCCTCCCACGTAGACGATTGTGTTGGCAATAAAAAACTAGGGCTTGTAGTAAGCAATTTATTTGTAGGGTTATCCAATGTAACAAGTTTAAAGTTTGTAGGTAGAGGGATTATTGAGATTTGGTTGAAAAACTGACTTAACAAAGATAGGTAGATAAAAGTAAATTGGACTAAAAAAATCACATCCAGTATCTGTAGTTGGCCAGAAGAGTTTCTGCACTACCTGTATAAGCTTTTTAGGTAATTGGTGGATTCAGTAATTGATATTCAATGGCGTACAAAAATAGAACGAACTATAATAATAGGTAGATTAGAAAGTAAATATTAGAGCCCTATCATTATATGTTTCAGGTAAATAATAAAATTCCGGGTTATGGGTGTCACCCACATAATTCATAGGTGTGTACCTAATATTGAATTTATTTATTTAATCCAGAAAATAGAATACAAATGTGCAAATTTAACAATTATAAAATTTGCATACCGCTGCAGAGACATGTCTGTCCGCAGTCTGGCTTAAAACTACCTTAGAACTAACTTAGAACTAAATTAGGTCATTAAAGCTTACATACTAAAAAAAAACTAAATCAAAAATAGTTTTTGCAAATTACAATAGAAAATAGTCTCAATCTTTGATTCTGACTCATTTTCGTTTCTATAATATAAACTCAAAATTTTTTGTAGCTTCTTTTAAGGCTTTTTTAACATTTTTGTTATTTACAATTGGAATTATTTTCTTGTTATTTGGTAATTTATTGAAATAATAATGAGCACAATAAATGTGAGACCTTCTACCAATTTCTTTTTTAACTTTTGGTAGAACTAGATTTCTATACCTAGTCCTCTCAGCATTATTAGTGTAACCTTCACATAGAGTAGGATAATGATAAAATAGGCATTCAAGAATATATTTGTTTCTTAACTGTAATGGTAAGTTAGTGGCATTATCCTCTTTTAGGATTTTGATTACTTTATTGTGTATAGACAATAAATTTTTCAAATGACTTTTAGCAGCTGATCCCCATGCTATTATGCCATACGTAGCTGCACTGTAGTAAATTCCATACATAATATTGATTAATAATTTGTTAGATAAAATAGGCTTTAGTTTTGAAAGAACAAATACAGTATACTTAAGCTTTTTGGTTCTAGTAATTATTTCCTTCTCCCATCTCAGATGCTGGTCAATTATTACACCTAAGTACTTAACATTGTCAACCACAGAAATACTCTCAGTTCCAATTTTTATTGTAAAGTGAAGGGGAACGCTGTCAAGATAGTTACCGAAAGTTATACAGTGAGTTTTTTTAACGTTGAGGGAGAGAATATTAGAATCAAGCCAAAATTTAACTGAGCATATTAATTATTGCAATTTCCATTGAACTAGATTCCACGTTTTGTCGTAACATAGCAGCACCGTATCATCTGCATAAGAAATAACATGTTCGTTATTGTCATCAGTCAGCATAAAAATGTCATTAATGTAGATTAAAAAGAGTAGCGGTCCGAGAATAGTACCTTGAGGTACACCAATATCAATAGGGCTGAAAACGCTTGTTATTCCATTATTTTTAGTACGCTGCATGCGACCAGACAAGTAATTTTTCAAAATATTATACATCTGTCCTCTTATGTCAGAAAGGTATAATTTTTGTATGAGTTTTTCGTGGTTGACAGTGTCAAAAGCTTTTGCCAGATCCAAGAAAACTGCTGCAGTTGGAATACTATTGTCTAATTTATTATATAAAATATTTGTAAAATAGGCTAGAGCATGATTAGTACCAATTCCTTTTCTGAAGCCAAACTGATTTGGATGTAATAACTTGTATTTGTTGAGAAAGTTAATAATTCTAGCATGCAGCAGCTTTTCGAAGATTTTTGCAAAATTAGATATCAGAGAGATGGGTCTGTAATTACTTGGAAGACTAATATCACCACCTTTATGAATAGGAACTATTTCAGCTAATTTAAAATGATTTGGACAAAAGGCATTGTTAAAACAAGTATTCATTATATACAGTGTGTCCGCGTAAGTTGGCTACATATGGAAAACTATGTTAATATTGATTTTATGAAAAACAGGTATTCTTCATAAAAAGTTCTGCATTATCTAAAACCTTGAATGCAATCGTTACATATTTCTTATTTTGAGCCGTATACGAGGTTTGTCAAAAAATATTAATCTTACTCAAGAGTAAAGTACCTTTATTTTTCACAATACAGAAAAATTGTAGGAAGTAAAGTTGTTTAAAATTAAAATTTATATACAAATATGCAATTACAGCTATTTAGCATGAAAATTAAGATTTGGTGATTATTTACGATTACAAATACTTTGTAATGTAAAACGTAAATAATCACCAAATCTTAATTTTCATGCTAAATAGCTGTAATTGCATATTTGTATATAAATTTCAATTTTAAACAACTTCACTTCCTACAATTTTTCTGTATTGTGAAAAATAAAGGTACTTTATTCTTGAGTATGATTAATATTTTTTGACAAACCTCGTATACGGCTCAAAATAAGAAATATGTAACGATTGCATTTAAGGTTTTAGATAATGCGGAACTTTTTATGAAGAATACCTGTTTTTCATAAAATCAATATTAACATATTTTTCCATATGTAGCCAACTTACGCGGCCACACTGTATAAAAGACAGTGCATAAATGAGTTGTTGTTACTTAATGTTTTAATAATGGATGAATGAATGCCATCAATACCACCGTTTTTATTTTTTAGCGTATTTATTTTTTCTTTTAATTCTATGAAAGTAACCGGCAATAAAAAAATAGAGTTTACAATTCCAGTATTAACTACAGCATTACCTCTCTGATTTTGATTGCAAGATGTAGCTAGCTTTTTTCCAACATTACAAAAATAAGTATTTAAATAATTGACATCAACATTTTCATATAATATTACATTACTTTCTTCACAAAAAATTTTATTAACCGTAGTACTCTTTTTTCCAATTTGACCTTTTATTTTGTTATTGACAAACGCCCAGATTTTTTTTTATTGTTTTTAAAGTTTCTTAATGTTTTTTTTCATATTTAGCTTTGCTCTCTGCAATTTTCACAGAAATTTTTTTTAAGATATTGTTGTACGCATTTTTAATATTAATATTATTACTATTTTTCTTTAATTTTTTATAGATTTTTTCTTTTTTATTAATTAAATTGATAATATCTTCTGTGATCCAGGGGTTTTTTCATTTTTTAACTTTATTATTGTTTTTTGTTGCATCACTAATTAATTTTTTAATGTTGGAAATAAGGCAATCTGTTGCATCGTTTATATCAGTAATTGATTTGGATTTGGTTCCAGTCTATTTTATAACTAAATTCTAATAATTTTTTGTGATTGATAGTTTTTTCAGCAATATATTCTTTGTTTTTTTTGAGCTTGTCGCCTATTTTTAAAATTAAACAATAATGGTCGCTTATTCTATAATTGAGTCGATAAGAGCGTATATTAATGTTACTTTTTATGTAAGCATTATCAATACAGAATTCTTTCTGTCCAATCTCGCTCCTTGTATATTTATTATATATTGACGGAAATAATTAAATAATATTTTTAACTATTTTTTTGTCTCCTTAAATATGAGAATATTAACATTAGATATTAAATATTTATGTAAATTGATTGAGAGATGAAGTTAGATTGAAAATATACAAAGTCTACCATAGAATTTATAATTTTGTTGTTGTTGATGGTGTTTAGTTTAAATTTTGATTTAAATAGTTCTCCACTTCATTAAGGTATTAGGTATTATAAAACTATGGTCAGAGCAAGCTGGCTTCATTCAAATTTTCATAATGATTAACTCAATAGTAATTAATTATTGTCTAATATCATCTTCATCAAAACATATTTTTTTGTTGACAATCACTTTGGCATATTTTCTTGATATAAATATCTAATCAATGTTATTAAAGTGATTTCTAACTATTCGCTGACTCTACTGTGAATTAATACAATACGTGTAGCTAATAGAATTACTTTGATATACGAGGGGCATTATATTAGTAGAAGGTGGCCGTGTGAAACGAAACGTTCTATGTACAAACATTTTGGTGACGTCTTCTTATAGCCAATGCAAATTAAAAAAAAGTTTATAAGTACAACTGTTAGATATTTTCGAAAAAAAAGTTATAATGTAATAGTTTAAAAAACAACAAATCCGGTTGTTGACAAAAATATTTTGTACTTGTCAATACCAAAATGAGGCACTCCATGCTGTCCCATGAATAATAGGTTAAAATCGAAAATGTATAGGTTAACCCAAAATAACTATACTTTATATAAACTTTTTCAATTCAGCACGTCGTTTCTGAGCTCCCAGAACCGTTTTTTATTTTCAATATTATTACTGCTCTGGCAAATTGGACAATAAAATATACAAACCAATCACAATAACGAAAAGCGCACTGAAAATGCGAAAGACTTTTGTTGTTACTTTCTATAAAGTAAAGTAAAGTAAAAAGGGACAACTACTGCTCGTTATCGCTTATTGCTGACAAACTGAATTTAGTGCAAAGGAGGTGTGTATACAGGAAAAATAAAATTTGTTTAAGGAATTCATTGATTTGTAAAAATTCTTGAGAATATTACCCTCCTGTATTAAAAATCCCATATAAAGCGGGATCTTATCGCGAATATTTCCCTCATGTGTAAAAAATCTCATGAGATATGCGATAATTGCATTGATTACGTATCCACGGTAATCCCATTGTGAATCCATGATAATTTAAAATAAAATTAGTTTGACAAGTAAAGTCAAAATAGTATATTAAGTATTAAGAACGGTAAGGGTTGCTTACCGGTCGACCAATTTTGCTGGAGACCGTTATTACCCTAAACGTTCGAGATGCTTGTACCATTTTTTGAACGAATAAAATAATTTAAATTTCTTCGAAATAAACGAAAAGTCAAAAGTGACATTTATACTTCTCGATCAGTTTAAAATATATCAAATTTGCATTTTGGAGAAATTGTTTTTATGCTATTTATTACTTTTTATATTGTTCTGTTCATTAAAAAAATATGAATCTTCTTATTTTTTTGTTCCTTTTGTGTAATGAATGAAGTAATATATTATTTAGGACCACTTAAATGTATGTAGGGCTAGGACGTCGGTAAGTAAATCACTTACTGACGTGTAAGACTTAGAAACCAGTAAACACAACCTACCGTCCTGACAACCGATGCTGTAAATAAACAAAAAGGTAGAACGTGTCGCGGGACACACGGTAGGAACTTTAGTTCCTTTTAAGCAAATGTTATGTAATACATCTGACGTTATAGATAAACAATTTACATATTCTTTGGTGGTTGAGTAGTAAGGCACACCAGACTCTCACGCGGTAAACCCGGGTTCGATTCCCCGTGAGGAATTTTTTTTTATTGTTAATTTTATTTTTAAATAATCATTCTGCTTGATATTAATAACGACAACAGGTAGACGTTTGAAATATTTAGCAGAATATTCATTATTATAGAATAGATAATGGTACGGTACCCTCCATGAGGGAGTCCGACTGGCAACATCTACTTATAACAGCATCGTATATTTAAAAAAGGAAACCGTAGCATTATAAAAATTGGACATTCGTTTACCACAAAATTAGTGGAAACATAAAATTGAATTGTTAAATTTTTAATTTGAAGTTATATTACAGTTTATAGAAATTTTTATTTTCTAGATTTTTTCCTAAGTGGGTCGTAGAAAAAATATGCTGCTCGACTCGTGTGGATTGTCCATATCGCACTTGAACGATTGAGCACTCCGCCTACGGCGTCGTGCGATATGGCCATCATATCCACACTAGTTGCACAAACTACAATTGCTTTCAAAATATGCCCTTTTACATTTAAAAACTACCTGCCAAATGTCAAATCAATTTATCCATCCATTTTAAAGTTATCGAATTAAAACATTCAAGTTTTCAAAATTTCAACACCCTGTATTTCGAAAAGTAAGTAGACCCCTTAATCGCGCAAAAAAAATTATGGAAATAATAGTAAAAATTAATCCGAACAAATTCAAGTATTTCACTAGCACTGCGAATACCAGCTTTGCATAGAATTTCAATATAGCATCGGTGGTTCAGTGGTTAGAATGCTCGCATTGCACGCGGGCGGCCCGGGTTCGAATCCGGGTAGGAGCATATTTATTATTATGAATCGCTGCTTCGTAAACGAGAGAGAGACTAAGGAGGCACAAGCACGCAAAAGCAAGGCACATAACGAAGCAATGTAACATAACGTAGCGTAACGTAACGCGTAACGGTCAGATCTTTTGCGTCGCGACCCCTGGTCGCTCAAACATAACCTGGCGTAAAGAACTAAAGTTCCAAAAAAGATCGATCGATCGCGCAAAAAATATCTTTAAAAATGTCTCGTTTTGGATGTGATTCATTCTCATTGGGAATTATAGAAAATAAAGTGATGGAAAGCGAACCAAAGAACACCAAACACAACAGACAATATGTGTGGCGACAGTTTATGAGCTTTTGTGCTGAAAAAATATATACATTGGATGAAACTTATCATTCAACGATGAAACAACACAAATGGATATTTTGTATTAAAAAAAATAGATAGGAATTTAATATTTAAGCCAATATTTATATTCGAGAAATATTCCCCGAATTACACTCGTGCATCAAAATAACGCTGTCATGCAAAATTATCGGTAATTTTGATGCACTTGTGCAATCACTTCCGATATGATCCCGCCAGTTACCGATAAGATCCCGCCAGCTATCGAAAATTTCCCTTTAGGTCCGTAACTACAGTAACGAGTGTTAAAATTGCGCATTTGTCAGTGGGACATATGCCAAATTTTAAAATTCGTTGAAATTTCGTGATTTGGGCAAGCTTATTTAAGTTCTATTCAAGAAAAAGTGACCGAAAGTAAACCCAAAAATACAATACTTTTATTTCTTCTACTGGAGAAATATTCTACCGAATACCGAATTACACTCCTGCATCAAAATAAACCTGATAATTTTTTAGTCAAGCATATTGTCAGTAAAAACTGCATTCGGTTATTTTCATATTTTGGTTTTGAAATAAGATATACAACTAGTAACCCATAGGAAGTAAACCGATTATTAAAAGAAAACATAAATAAAAATCACAATTATTAGTTAAAACTAGGTTTAAAACAAAATATTCCTATTAATAAATAAACCAATTGGTAAGGACTATTTTGAAATAAGATATACAACTAGTAACCCATAGGAAGTAAAACGATTATAAACAAAACATAAATAAAAAAACAGAGTTACCAAAGTTTCCTATAAATAAAAATACCGATTGGATTGGACTAGCTTTGGAATAGTACGCATGAATATGAAGTAAGAAAAATCTAAATTAAAATGTCTATTTAAATTTCAAATTATTAACAGGACTCCAGTAGCAGTTTCTTTTAGAAAATTGCTTAGCTAACTGCGAAATAGCAGCAGCCATATTATTGTTAGACTGTGCTAAGTCTTTCAAGCACTCCACATGAAGATTTGTTAAATCTTTCAAGGGTTCTGCTTTCCTAGAATTTCTGGTGCTCTTGGTACTCTTAACAAAAGGAGTGTCCATATCTTTTTTTTCCTTCACGTGTGATATTGTCTCCTGAAAATGATTTTACATTGTATAAAACTACTTATTATATATCTTTTCATTGATACCTGTACTGTAAATGTTTCATTTTCATTGGCATTGCCATTTTCCTCATTGCTTTGTTGTGATGTACTTGGAACATACTCCTTCGGAGTCATGCTCTTTCGCTATTAGGCAACATGCTTTCATAAGAAATTATCGGTAATTTTGATGCACTTGTGTAATTACTTCCAATAATTTATTTGGACAAATTTCCTCCCATCATAGGTGTATGATAAAATTTTTGAAAAGAGTTCATTTTTGTCTGAAAATTTCCATTTAGGTACCATGGAAGTACTATAAAATTTTTAAAAGTGAAACATTTTTTTGCTAAAATATATAAGGAAATCATTGATTTGTAAAAATTCCAATTTATCATGGGCGTACAATAAGAATTTTTAAGGGAGTTAATTTATTTGTCAAAATTCTATATCATGTACCACAAACTTTTTCGAGCGGGTTAATTTACTTGATAAAACTTCCATTTGCTATGGAAGTAAGAAAACAATTTTGAAAGGCTGCCTATTGGCTCACCCTGTTATTTTAAAATACTTTTAGTTTCAGCATCAGCATAATGAATTGAATTATCGGCACGCCCTGATAATTCAGATAGGTATGCATAGATCGACAAAATAACCAATTGCTGAGACAGACAAACAAAATATCATATTTCACATCGATGATAAGTAATTTTAAGAACTATTCGATCGAGGCTGAATTTTGCGTTCCCAGTGTTCCCACTTTATTCACTGTTGCCAGCAGTAAGTAGTAACACTAGTAACTATAATATAATTCAATTTTTGGTTGAAATTATAATATATATAAATATAAATATATATAAATATATATATAAATATATATATAAATATATATATTATAAATACAATTAAATTTTTTGTGAATTGTGGTGTATGGATGTTAGCATTTGAATAGGTGAGTCTGTTTCACAGAGTAATTCAGTTTTGCCTAATATTTGATATTTGATTGTAAAAGTTATTCTATAACATAGGAGTAAATCATATTTGCTAATCATTTTAATGATTATTTATAGTTATTTATTAAGAATATTAATTTGTTGTACATTTCCTGTTCATCCAATCCCACTGTATTGTGGAGAGTTTGAGCCACTTACAGTTTTACCTCATAATCCTATTCTGTATTGTGCAAAGTTTGAGTTTTTAACCTGCTCGGATCATTACTAGTACTATGCACAGTCATATATAGTACCTATATAGACAAATGAATAGTAGGTTCACTCCTCGTCGGCTCTTTCATGTAGCGCCGCTAAAGACTTGCCGAAAAACGATCGTAAAAGCACACGTGTGTCGTATATACAGGGGTCGCGCGAGCTACTATCTTCATATCTTGTTGATTTATAAATGGAGTATTTGGTACGAGGGCTGATAAAAATGTACGTCAGGCCAGAAAACTTATTTCTAAAGACGATGTTGTTTTGCTATGTATTTAATTGCATTTAATTATGAGAAATAAACTAGAATCATTCATCAGAATAGCTTTTACTACATTATATTAATAAAATAATTCGTCAAAAATGTACAAATATAATATTTCTTAAAATATAAAAATAGAGATCATAATAGTATATTAAGTATCAAGAACGGTAAGGGTTGTTTACCGGACGACAGCAATGTTTGGAGGCTGAGCGTAGCGAAGCCTCCAATTTTGCTGGAGACCGGTATTACCCTTAACGTTCGAAATGCTTATACCATTTTTTGCGCGATCGTATTGAAATATTCGAATTTCGAATAAAATAATTTAAATTTCTTCGAAATGAACGAAATGTCAAAAGTGACATTTATACTTCTCGATCAGTTTAAAATATAATTTGCATTTTGGTGAAATTGTTTTCATGCTATTTATTTATATTGTTCTGTTCGATTCTGTTCATTAAAAAATATCAATCTTCTTATTTTTTTGTTCCTTTTGTGTAATGAATGAAGTAATATATTATTTAGGACCACTTAAATGTATGTAGGGCTAAGACGTCGGTAAGTAATTTACTTACCGACGTCTGAACGGTAAGGAAATCACTTACCGACGTGTTAGACTTAGAAACCAGTAAACACAACCTACCGACCTGACAACCGATGCTGTAAATAAACTAAAAAGATCGATCGCGCAAAAACAACTATTTAGTCATTAAAAATTATACCAGATTCTACATACTTCAGAATTGGTTTTTCATATAAAAACAATGCTGAATAATTGCATTTAGTAAAAAAATGAAATCTTAAGCCAAACTTATAAAATAAAGCAAAACAAAAAGTACCTAATAATCACAAATTTTGTAATATTTGTAAGTTAGTATTAGGTTTAAAGGATTTTTTAATTTTTATGTCACGATTTGCGAATTTAATTGTATAATATAAACGCACTCTTGTATACAGGGATAAGAAATAACTTGAAGGAAAATTTTCACAAGGATGCGTAAATAATACGTTTTTAAAAAGATCTTTCAATGTCGCTCCAATACAATTATTACATGCTAACTTATTGAAGTTAGCTACAAATGTATTTTGTTGGGTAACATACTCAACAAAATTCAGACTAGGTACATTGAGCCCACCAAATGGAAAATTTGTATTGTTTACATAGAATTTTGTCTGAGAAAAAATAGTTGATTTTTTAGTTAAGGTATTTTGTTCATTAAAAGCAATACATATGTCGCAGGAATGTGGCTGCATACATTTTTTTAATGAAAAAATCTGAAGGAAGATAGTTTTTCCCCATCTCTACTCCTACAACCGTCCACACAACACACTCGTGGCATTTTCTTTACAATAAAAAATATACCGTAACAATAATTAATTAATTCACAGCAAAGACTGTCCAGCCGGTATACTAATAACTCCGCTCGTACCTTCAACTACTAAAGACACTCGGTATCTTTCTATAGCTCGATTGGGAGCTTCAGGATACCAGAAAAGACTGAGACGGAGACCGAGTGAGATAGACATCGAGCTGGGAGGAGTTAAGAGTGAACCTACTATTCATTTGTCTATATACTATGGCACAGTACACACTTAATTTAAGGTTACTTTGCTAGGTTTAATACATATGATAGATTTCTTGTGTGGTGAAGGATGTCTATTAGTAGGATCGTTGGGTGGGCTTGTAGAAAAAAGTTTATACTAAGAGCTAAGAATATTTTTTTTCATTTATTGATAAATGGTTTTAAAATTGATCTGAAAAATATAAATTTTATTTTATCACTTTTAAATATATCTGAATGGTAATGGTATTAGGTTTCTATTGTCCTCGCTACCTGCGGTTCACTATACAGGAAGAATATAGCGAAAGTTGCTAACTGAACACTTGTTTATATGAAGAATCGCTTACAATTCTGTATAATTCTTTAAATCACCCTGAAGTGTTTCAGACACCTGTTTGAATTTATAATGAGCTCTTCAGCTATGAATATGATAAAAATACACTTTACTTACCTCTAAATCCAAAAAACTTATCTTCATTTTCTTTATATCATCATTTAATTTGTATACGCTGAAAATACAGGACAGGCCTGAATCTACACTTTGTCTAGCGATATCATCGTTATTAAAAAAACTCCAATATAATCTTGGGTCCGGTGTTGGTGAAGGATTTGATGGTGTAATCGGTGGAGCTATAGTCGAAGGAATTATTACAGCCCCTCCGGCTGGATAATAATCGGGGTAATTTGGACTTTCGAAGTAACTACAATTTTGAGCTGCAGAGCCTCCACAGGTTCCTCTAACTAAAAATATAGATAAGATGATAGTTTTCAAGTAGTATAATATAATTTTCACGAAATATACCAAATTTAAAAAATGGGATGTGATTGAATAAACGCATGATAAAATAAAAGTAGCGTTACAGACTCGGTTACAGATGTATCTCTCATTTTTTCCGTTTATTGCTTCACTTTTTTATACAGAGTGATTCATTAATATGTATAAATATTTTACAATGTGACTGCTGCTGAATGTTGATGGTGCAGATGACTGTTTCATTATTCAATACTTGGCCATCAAAATCCTTGAATAAGAATACAGCAATGGTCAAGGAAAACTAATGGCCTTATGACTTAGTATCTCTAAATGATTTTTTAATAAATATAAATGAAGGAGAAAAATCTATAAAATTTGAAATTGAAATTGAAAATAATAATTTTTTACCATTTTTGGATATTCTTATCAATAAAACACCTACAAGGTATGAAACAAGTGTTTATCGGAAGCCAACACACACTAATAGGTATTTGAATTTTGAATCAAATCATGCTATAAGCGTTAAAAAAGGGGTAGTAAAATCTTTATACGATAGGGCCAGAATCATTTGTTCTAATGATAATCATTTCACAAAGGAGAAAACTCTACTGAAAAATGTTTTAAATGCCAATAATTACCCGGCAGAATTTGTAAATAAAGAAATCAAGAATATAGAGAAAGGCTCATTGTTAATACCCCATAAGAATAACAATAATATTAATAATTCAGCTAACATGATTTTTAAAAACTTGACAATACCGTATGTTAGGGGTTTGTCAGAAAGAATTAAGAAAATTGGTAATCAATTTAACATTCGAACCAGCTTTAAATCTAACAATACTTTGAGATCTGTCTTAACAAAAACGAAACCAAAAAATGAAGAACAATCTTCAAAAAATTGCATATATCAGATATCTTGTGAATACGACAAATTCTATTTAGGTGAAACATCTAGACCATTGAAACATAGAAAAATACTGCATTGAAAGTCCGAATAAGTGAACATAAAAAGTACATCAAAGATAGGGAGTTCTTTAAGTCAGGTATTTGTAAACATGCTTGGGAAGGGGCATGAAATTCAATGGGATTCGACAAAAATAATATTGAAAGAGCCCAATAATAAAAGACGAAAAATCAAAGAAAGTGCTTTAATACAACTTAATGCAGATAAAGTGTAGCTAGTATTTCTGCCGAATGTAGTCAAATTTGGTTACCAATGTTAAAAAGAGAAATTTCCAATAATCGATTACCTGCGTTATCAGGATAGCATCATAAGTTTTTATCCAGGTTTTCTTATGATTTATCATTGGAATAGTTGTTAATCCATACACACTTCAATACACAAAATCACCAAACTGAGTTTTACATGTTTTGAAAACAAAAATGATCATACACAAAAAAGTAACAACAAACGCGTTTTATTAACAACATTTCCAAAATAAGCTAAAAAAGCGCTATCCCAATAAAAAACCGTTCCTGGAACGTGCACTTCACTGGATTCCATTTCTAGTAGACTATCATATCGTTAGAATGTCATAAAATAATAGTTATTTATGTAACTAGTGTGTAAAGTAGCCTTTTTTTTGACGAATGTGAATATTGTCGCATGAGCCGCAGGCGAATGCGACAATCACATGAGTCGAAAAAAAGGTCTTTACACACGAATTGCATACAATATTTTTTCTACTAGCGAATATTTAATTAAAATACAAAAGTTTAATAGTAATTTTCTTTACGCACTAGTGCGTAAAGAAACATACTTTACGCACTAGTGCGTAAAGTAAGTTAAATTTTTCTTTAGAAGAATCTTTAACGCTATTATTAATTTCTAATAAGATATATTTTTTTCGTAAATACTCATGGATTTTTGGGGCAGTAAATCATTCGCAGCATTCTGTGCCACATCTAATATATTTGGTGGTGTATTTGCCAAGTAAACTGAGAGATCGTCAGAGGAATCCATCTTTATTTTTATAATAATCTAAAATAACATCATAGTTTTCTAAAAATATTCAATTCTTAAATATAAAACACAATTGCTCACCCTAGGTATAGTCGGAAGATCTCAATTTAAATTTTAAATGTCAGATTCAATTCACAAAGAAATGTCAGTCACTCACCGCCAACTTATGCCTATTTTCCGTATTATTTCCAGTATTCAATAATTATTTAACAATAATTATTAGGTTACTTTACCAAATTCTATCTTTCTATCTCCAATTTATGAAAAAAACTTAGATTTAATATCCGTTTATTATAGGTACCTACCTATTTTTTTATAAAACTAGATATCTATAACTACATACATATTGGAATTTTTTCTTTACGCACTAGTGCGTAAAATAAAGTTTTACGCACTCGAAAATGTGTCTAAAGTACGTACTTTACACACGGTAGTAGAAAAAATATTTTATTTCACATTTCACCAGAGGTGTGATCTACTATGAATGGACCTTAATAAAATTTGACAACAAAGTTTTGTAGTCTTAAACTTCAAAATATTATTGATCGTCTAGTTGTCATATTTTTTCGTTGTGTCAGATAGGGACCAAAAATTATTTTATCAATTTTATTGCTAGTTAATCTTGACAACGGTAGCTGGAACGCTACCGAAACGTCGAAATAAAAAATAAAAAACATTATTGTGGTTTGATTCCCAAAAGAATAAGAAAAAAGAATAAGTAATGCCACAAGGAACTTACAGAAGATAGTCGATTTTAGTTGAACGATTTTTATTGATCAACTAAAATCGAATGAAAATCCCTGTGTGAACCTACATTTCAATTTTTGTGATAAAAATCGTTTCAACAAAATTTGAATCCATTTCTACTTTTATCACAGAATACACCAGCCAAACAAGAAACGAAAGCCGGCGTAAACCTTGTTTTGGGGGCAAAATTTCGTGACCTTCAAACTGACGTTGACAGATAACGGATCAAGTTACACTGAGAAAATTGTTCAAAAAATGTAAATTAAATGTTAACTACACGCAAAAAAGTGAAACCAAAGAATCTCAAATAATGATTGTTTATTTTTATGACTTGTTTCGACAAAGTTTTAATTGTTCAACTCAATTTATGAATTGTTTAAGTTAATTCAACACCTTCACAAATATTGTGAGAAATATATAAATATAAGTTTTAGCTTCTGTTTTTGGAGTAGGTACCATCCATAATTAAAAATAATGAGCTATTGTTTAACCAAATGATTATTATTTTCTATATTGTCATCGAAATTATATGTGTAAGTATGTTTTTATGTAGCACTATATGTAGGATAGGCTGAGTCTAAAAACCAATACAATAATAATAGATTATATATTTATAATATCAGTTTACAATAGAAAGAATTTCAGTAAATGATGATAAAAAAATACAATAAGTAGGGTGCTTGAATATAAAATTTTTATTATTTATATATTTAAAAGTTACACTTCACCAGATTCTGAATTAAATTTTACACCCAGAGAAAATGTACTGATATCTGTGACAACGAAGTTATAAAAAAGAAGCGACAGTAAACTTTTCTCCAGAGATATCGAAGTTTTGTTGTGTTTTTCAATTATTCATCCATCATTTGAACTAAGTGCACAAGTTTTTGGCGCCATAACTAATAAATGTAATTTTGTAAACAAATTTTATCGTTCAAAACACAAAAAAATATGTAAATAATCAAAAAGCTTACAACGAAGAAAATTCTTTGGTAAACAATAAAATCACATGTCATTGACAGATAACGGACTTAAAATGACGACTGTCTGACATGCGCACTCAGAAAATGAATTGTAAAATAGCACAAGCTTCGCTTCTTGTTGGGATGGTGTATTCTGTGCATTTATCGTTCAAGTATGAGTTGGTATGAGTCACCGTAAAATTTTGATGGGCGATTCGACTTGTTATTCAGTGTTTATGTTTATTGTTTATAGATATCTGGAAATAGTTGGGGGCGTATTTTATTGTACTATTACCACTTTTCCTTTTTGTAAAATATCGGGGAAGGGGTCTGAATCTGTTGAACTTTGTTTTTTG
Organism: Galerucella calmariensis; assembly: GCA_910591675.1. Taxonomy (NCBI): domain Eukaryota; kingdom Metazoa; phylum Arthropoda; class Insecta; order Coleoptera; family Chrysomelidae; genus Galerucella; species Galerucella calmariensis. The sequence continues at coordinate 259,310 of CAJUYG010000174.1, read as the reverse complement.
GATCTAGGTATATCAAAAGCATGATTGCCTTTGGAATGTGAAATTGAACGTCTATAAAGACAGAGATGCAAGAGAAAAAATGCAAACCAGGAACCGAATTCTCAAGAATCACCTATGACAACAACAGCACAGGAAGAAAATAAACCTGCAAAACAAACGGGCGGACCTCCTAACCAAAAAAGAAAACTGAACCCAAGCATTAGTAGCAATGTCTCTAATATTCTTGGAACATTAGATAAAGTGGACGGAATTTGTAAACAGAACAAAATTGTGGATAACAATTAATTCAGCACATTTGGAAAACTAATAGCAGCTCAGTTGAGAAAGTTACCTCCGTACAATGCACTTGTATGCCAAGAAAAAATACAGACTGGTTTAATGAAATTGGAAATAGTGTTCTCTGTTCTCTCAATACATAAAAGCTGAAGTACTTGATGAATCTTCTGTTGCCAAATATCTCAATACAATTTGTACTTTCATAGTTGCTGGGAGTGCTTTACGCAAAATTGCATCTTTTTTAGAAATTTAGGTACTTTAGAAAGGAGTTCTTCAAATTTTTTCTGCGATAGTCTTAAATGATTCCTGTAACCTTTTTATCTTCTGCGGCAAGTTCTCGCAAAAGTGTTTCTGAGACACCTAAAATATTCCTTCTCAAAATCCATTTTCGAACCCAAATACTCCGTTTGGCTCGTTTCTTTTTACATTATGTTAGCATATTTCTCAGTTTTGTACTAATCAATTCGCAAATGAACCCAACACCCACACGGACAACCTCCTTAGTCGCCATTTTGCTTTCAACCAAAAATTGATTCGATTTAAATTGATCAATAAAAATCGTTCAACTAAAATCGACTAGTGAGACTTATCAAAACGACTTGGGCCGCTTGGGCGGACATCGATAGTAAAAATTATAATTTCATTTGGATGGTTTAATAGCACAAATTTTGATGCGCCTCAAATTTTACTGATAGATTATAGGTATATATTTGGTAAAAAATGAAGCCCTTCAATTCTGGTTAAGTTTCAAGTAGATACTTGAAAAAAATAATAAAATAGAATATCCCAAAATACTTTTTTTTATCACTTTAATAGTTTATCACTTCATATGGATATTCTTTCACAATATAATTCTCTAAATAATGATAAAATCAAATTTTTCAATATAGTTTCATGTTTCCAACTCAATTGCTGATAATGGCGGCGAAAGCGGTACAAGAATTGCTTATACATCAACAATTTTATCACAAAGAAATGCCTTAAACAATATTTTATTGTCAAATGGAACGGTATACGATAACTGTTTTATAACGAAGAATATTTAGGCACTATACAACTAAAAATTGTTTTATAATGCAACGCAATTGAATGATATACAATATTTATTATACAACATTATACAGCTTCAATAAGACAAGCTTAAGTAACTATTTGATAATGTTGTAGCTGTTAGTTATAGAGTATATTATAGAACTCTTATACAATAGGTATAAAAGTCTTATAAAATGATATTTTTTATATTGTATAAACTGGCTTATAAGGTATTATATCATTTTAAAAGAAATGATCGTAAAATGCGTTATAGCATATATTGTAAAAGTCACTATAGAATCATTTAATACAACAATTTTCTTAAAAAAACAAAATTATCGCAACAAAAGGCTTAATAGAAATAAAAAGTCCTTAAAACAACGCTATTCGACTATTATACAACAATTCAGTATTCTTAGAATTCCATCTTGCTAGTTGGGTAGTTACAACAACGGACCTACTAGCAATTTCTTGTACTTTATATTGCACTATGTCTAGCGGCCTTATATTAACAATAGGGTATTTTGCCTCGCTCAATAAGAAAATCAGCATATAGTTTGATTTTTAGATACTTTTATTTGTTTGGTAATTTTTTTATTATCATCTTTTTCTCTAGTTCAATGTGCTGTATATCCGTGGATAGTGTAAGAAATGAATACATTTAGCTTTCCATTAAACCTGGTTCAAATTCTTAAACTTCAACGTTCATAAAATTAGACTCAACAACACAGCCCAATCAATCAAATCTAAAATACCTAAAAATTTAGTGCTTTTTATGTGCTAGTTGCCCTAATCTGAGATTTGCTGCTCATATAGCAACCGAAAAAAGGATGACAATGCTTTTTTAAAAGTTAGCCTTGTCATATAATATTACACGGTAAAATCATACAAAAACACACCAAGAATTAGTTGCTAATTAGTTACTCCATGAACAATGATCAGATCAATTAAGTAATAGCAGAAAAGTGGGTTTTGGTCGATTAATTTTTCCGGAGAGACTCAAAAACGTCTGAGATGGCCGTGAAAAATTAGCTGCTAATTAGTTGCTCCATAAACAATGATCAGAGCAATTAAATATTAGAAGAAAAGTGACTTTTGATCAACTAATTTTTCCGGAGACTCAAAAACGTCTGAGATGGCCGTGAAAAATTAGTTGCTAATAAGTTGCTCCATAAACAATGTCCAGAGCAATTGAATAATAGCAGAAAAGTGACTGTTGAATAACTATTTTTTTCGGATAGTCTAAAAAAGGACCGAAATGGCCGTGAAAAATTAGTTGCTAAGTAGTTGCTTCATGGACAATGATCAGAGCAATTAAAAAATAGCAGAAAAGTTAGTTTTGATCGATTAATTTTTCCGGAGAGATTCAAAAATGTCTGAGATGACCGTGAAAAATTAGTTGCTAATTAGTTGCTCCATAAACAATGATCAGAACAATTGAATATAGAAGAAAAGTGAGTTTTCAATATCTCGATTTTCTAAATAGACTCAAAAATGTCTGAGATGGCCGTGAAAAATTAGTTGCTTCATGGACAATGATCAGAGCAATTAAATAATAGAAGAAAAGTGAATATTGATCGATTAATTAAATTTAAAACTTACTTTTCTTCTATTATTTAATTGTTTATGGGGCAATTAGCAACGTTTTTGGGTCTCTCCGGAAAAATTAATCGATCAAAAGTCACTTTTCTGCTATTATTTCATTGCTCTGATCATTGTCCATGGAGCAACTAATTTTTACGTCCATTTCGGACGTTTTTTAGTCTATCCGAAAAAAAATAGTTATTCAACAGTCACTTTTCTGCTATTATTCAATTGCTCTGATCATTGTTTATGGAGCAACTAATTAGCAACTAATTTTTCACGGCCATCTCAGACATTTTTGAGTCTCCGGAAAAATTAGTTGATCAAAAATCAATTTTCTTCTAATATTTAATTGCTCTGATCATTGTTTATGGAGCAACTAATTTTTCACGGCCATCTCACTTTTTTGCTATTATTTAATTGTTCTGATCATTGTTCATGGAGCAACTAATTATTTGGGTGTTTTTGTATGATTTTACCGTGTAATATTATATGACAAGGCTAACTTTTAAAAAAAGTTAGCATTGTCATCATTTTCTCGGTAGCTATATGAGCAACAAATTTCCGATTAGGGCAACTAATTAGCACATAAAAAGCACTAAATTTTTAGGTATTTTAGATCTGATTGGGCTGGGTTGTTGAGGCTAATTTTATGGATGTTAAACTTCAAATAAATGTTCATTATTTCCACTTCACTTGAATGTGGGATGGCGAAAGTCAAAAGCTTTTGGTCTAATGTAATCTAGTCTCAGAACAGTAAATTGTATATCATTATTTTTTAAATCAACCCATGGACCTTTAGCACATCTTAATTGAAGATTGTTACTCTCAATTCTTAAGTGGATCTCCCTTGCCGAATTAGAAATTTTTGTAAGGGTGGAGGCAAAAATGGCAATTCTTATGTTGAAATTGGGAGACTTATGGTCACCGAATAATGTTCGAGTAGGACACACTAATACAAGTTGAACAATACTAGATGAACCCATACAGCCTGTATTGATGGAAACATCAGAAGAGAATATACCGGAAAAAAACTGAAATATTCACTGACAGCCAGGCAGTATTCCAACAAATGGTCTAGACTGGTAAAAAACTGTAAAGAATCCCTTAACACTCTGGGAAGAGACAACACAGTGTCTCTAATATAGGCGCCGGCACATGGAGGTTATTGACAGATAGCTAAAGAAGGTTCTAAAGGAGACTTCATAGGCTTGGGACCGTTTTGTGGAATTACAAAAGATTGCATAAGAGGGAAAATCGGGAACTGGCTAGAACTCAAATGGAAGCGACACACGGGCACCTCCATTCAAAGAGTTTACTGAAAAAGGTAGACAAGGAATAACTCTCAACCAGCCTATTGAAACTGGGTAAGAAACATTTGAAGACAGTTACCGACATAGTCACTGAACACTGCACCCTGAGAAAACATCTGCACAAAATGTTAGTGAACCTATCGCATAAAATGTGAACACACATACCCCGCTTTGCGAGAACTTATAAATAGAAGGACTGAGACAGATTCACTTTGGAGAGGAGATAATACAACTATTACAACTACTGAAAATTCCTAAATGGTGGCCTATATAGAAGACACGATGCTTCTGAAATGGAAGTAAATATTTTACAGTTATTTACTTTATTCACATGTCTTTGTTCTTTTTCAAAAACCCTGTATATAAGGCGTTATAATAGTTTTTTACTATTACCTTTGACAAATATTTTACAATTCTTACTTACATACACAACAAACTCCATAACCATTAGCACAGTTTCCCACAGAAGTTCCTCCTAAATTGGTACATTCAGCAACCGTGTAACACAACCCTAAATATGATATAGAGTCGCTGGTGGCATTGCATTCAGTATTATTAAATTGTACTATTGTGAATAAGCTAAACAGTTTCTTGATGCTAGCGATTTTGTCTTTTTTTTGTGTCTTCCATATATTTTTATTTGTAAATAATTTCGTTTCGGCAGATCCTTCTGAAGATTCTTGTGAAATAGTTGTTGTTTCATATTTTTTCGTATAAAGTTTGTCCAGGTAATTTTTCAACAAAGCATTTATTGTATCTTGTTTTTTAGTTTTTTTTATTATTTCTGATGATCCTGTAGGTATTTCAGCGTATCTAGAATACTCATTGTTTTGAATACTTTTAGGCTTAGATATTTTTTGGACATAAGAAAGTCGTACTGGTTTATATAAGACTGTAACGTTTTGCGACGGCTGCAGTCTTGGAAATCTTCTACTGTCTTGATGTAACGTACTTTCGCTTTGAATTATACTAAATCCGTTGTCTACATCTCCAAAATCTGATTCCAAACTTTTTTCTTTTGTTAGAAATTCCACATGCGGATAATGGAAATTCATTTTATCAAAATTCGAGTTTTCTTCCAAGTCCAACAAAGATAGTTTTTCCGGATTTAATCTATTCGATCTACCGTAAACAAAAGTATCTTCAGCTTTTTGATTTCCATTAAAGATTTTCGTAAACACCGTATCACTTTTCACTTTGTTTGCTATTAAAAAAAATAAAAATGCTGCTAAAGACATGTCGATATATAAATTCACAGCATGTTTTTCTTTCTACTTTAAAATTTAAACTGGCTTGAATGTATGCTAGAGAATTGTCATTGTTTTAGATTGATTATAAAATTTATTAGAGCTTGCAAAAAACGTCTTGTTAGTTAAAAATGGGTTAAGACTATTAAAATTAAATTGTGAAAATTATTAGACAATTAAATGCTGTTTATTTAATAAAATGGTACATGTTTTTTCGTTATACTGGATGCTGGCACTTTTGTAGACAAAAATAAAATATCTTTAGATACTTAATTATTTTACCCACTTAGGCACTTGTACGAGTAAAGCATTGAAAAGTACGTACAACTCCATTTGTCGATTATCAGTAGAACTGTATTTTTGTTTTTACTATTATACAGGGTGTCAATTTTAAAACTTACAATGGGATGTATCTTGTGAACAAGAAGAGATATCAAAAAACCCGTTTTTAGGGTAGAAAGGGGGAACTAAAATTACATGAGAAAGCACGCACTTCCATAAACCCTCTATGCCCCACGTACCCCACCTACAAACATTTTAATGGCAACCCCCTACTTGTAATTGCCATTAGAAAATGCTTTCCAGCAATCTAACTCATTATTATACAGGGTGTAACAATAAAGCAGAAACATTTAATTGACAACAAAATGAAAAAGTGTTAAATATCGAACCACAAAAATGTTAATTAATTTAGTAAATGTTCCAATACGCAGTAACTGCTTCACCATGTATAAAAACTTGGAGTGGAGGTAGAACCTCCATCGCAATTGTGGGCGTTGTTATGGTCCCTGTAATACAAAAACAAGCAATTTGCAAAGTATTTTTCCACCACAATACTGATCCGTAGGCTATCATTGATCTAACAACTCTTATGTATAGCCATTGGATCATTTTTCGTTGAGACTCTATTCTTTCTGCATCTGCCGAGGGCAGGATCAACCTCATCTAACTTATGCCAATTCTTATTTATTAAACTAGAGAAATTATTAAATGAATCACACAACTTATTTATTATATCTATATGGCTTTCTGAACTTTTAGGAACCTCCTTTTTTAACACTCGCTTACTATTCTTACGTATATCTTCTAAAATTAAATTCAATCTAATCTCAAATTGATCCCACGTTACTGCATTTCCATCACTCGAGGACATTTAAAATTAATTGATTCATTATCAATGAAAGGAAATTTAAATAAAATATCAAATACTAACTCAAAACAGAATATACCTTTAAATTTTACAAAAAAAATTTCTCACCAATTCTAAATATTCAATGTGCTTTGCTGTAGATTTCTTCTTATCCCCCTCTTCATTTGTCTTCTGTACGTTTTGTATACGGACCATACAAATTGTAGTACCAAAACAACCACAATGATGTAGATGAGAGTCTTCACCTCCAGATCTGCTTTAATTTCCTCTTCTTGAACTATAAAATTACGGTTGACCACACCATTTTCCTGGACCTCTTGTTTTGTCGCTTTACCACCCATGTTTCACAGAATTCCAATTGTTTGCAGGATCGCCATATAATGTGGTTGTTACGGGGTGGTATTCGACGTGGATCGGCCTCTCAACTGATGGTGTTGCTGGTCACTCGGAGGGTCATCTTACAGGAATAAAACAACTACCTGTAGCACTGGGATTCGTTCTATTTATTACTTAAACTTACTACTATACATTATACTACTTATTACTTATGAATTGTGATATTCATATTCTAACATTCACATTAACATTAACACTAATATTAATAAAAATTCTTAAAACATTATCGTTTGCATATTTATACGACAAGTCAAGTTCATCATAAGTAAATATAAATAATACTATTTATGTTTATTTCACGCTCTGAACTTGACTTCGTACGTGCGACTTTCCTACTTCTATTTATGCAACGATTCAACGTTCTTATGATTTATTGAAATTAGCTTCAAGGGAATTTATGTCTTTTATTTAAATATTATTGTTAACTTATTATATTGACCAAAAGGCATCACGGTAGCCTTATGTGTGTTGTTCTGAGAGTGCATGTTCGAAGAAAGCCTTTGATGAAAATGTATTTTTATTCTTTGGCAAATCATGATCATTAACTCAGTCTAAGATTGGACATTGTTCTATCCTCTAGCGTGCTTGAACTAGGTGTATATAGAGCTTCTAGGAGCATTTTTAGAAGTATACATTTGTTTTTCATTGATTTTAAGAACTTCTATAACGACCAAATTGAATTCAAATTATTTCCAATAACAATGTTCTGTAGGAAATTTCATACATAAAATACAACCTATAATTTTATTATTAAACAGTTTTGCCCCTCCCATCGATAAACTCAACAAAACCGATGAATCTACCCACTATTTATATAATAAATAACTTATACTGCTTATTGTTTAAACCACAAAAGTTTATTTTCATCTGGGAGCATTACATTCACATCCCTTATATTAATTTTTTGGATATATCGATTTAAAAATAATCGTCAGTATTCCTAAAGTATGTAGTCAGTTTAAATGCTCGATTTATAATTTATGGATAATTTGGTAGAAATCGATGAATATTCGTTAGATGTTCAAGAAAACGTGTTGGGAATAAAAGTTTGTCCCCTAAATAAAGACAGTAGGGAAGTTTTTTTATTTAAAATAAAGAATCTCTACGTCTAAAATCCATATTTTATATTCAAGTTACGTTATGGATTGAATTTACAGGTAATTTTAGTATTAGTTTGGCATAAATTACAGTCTTTTATGAAAATAATTGGAGTTTCGAACTGAGAATTCCGTATCTTCTTGGAATAGCTATGAAGTTTTTCGTGTAAGTTCAATCTACCAATATGCGCTCTATGGCGATTCTTATGTTTTGGAATTAATTGTCTTTGCCGTCGTCAACACTCAATATTTGGTACTTAAGCAAATTTGGTTCATTCAATATAATAAATTATATTTGCTGTTCTATGTGGGACACTTTGTATAGTAGTGTTTAACGGCGCTACAAAGCATCACATTATTTATAGTAGTTAAATTACTGATTCGTGAAACCGTAAAAGTTTTTATTTACTCTACTTCTTTCAAATTATGTTCAAGAGCGCAAGTGACAATTTGTAAAGAAATTATTTCCGAAAAAAAAATTTTTATTTCAGTTCTTTAACGTCGCTCCAACCAATGCGGTTATTAGCGACGAATAGGTACATGTACAAATAATTATATTAGGTGGTACAGTCTGGTTTCTTTAATAAATAACTTAATAAATTTAATTAGCAGCTCTGCGTCCATTTGCTCACCCAAAACAGTTTCCAAATTGCCTGGTAACTTATTTTGTTTTTTTGATGCCAGGTATTTGGAGCATAGTCTTTGACTTTTCGTAGGTGTAGTTCGAAAAACTCCTGTAGCAATACGTAGGGCGTTGTTTTGGATTGGTTCCAATTGGTTGAGAACCGACATTTTTGCGGATGAGTACACGACAGCTCCATAATCTATTTTGGGCCTTATCAATGATTTGTACACATGTAATAATATTGCTTCGTCTGCGCCCCATTTTTGGCTGGCTATAGTTTTCATTATGTTTAGTCCGCCTTGGCATGATTTCTTCAGTTCCATAATATGCTTCTTCCATGTTAGCTTTTTGTCAAAAACCATATCTATCTAATAATCGGATTTCTGTTGTGTGTTGTAGTGTTGTAGTTTTAGATGAGGAACGGTTGGTCTGTATTTCCGGGTAAAAATATGATTCTGAAAATTTCATGTCAATAGAATATGTCGTTATTATTATTATTATTATTATTATTATTATTGTATCAACAGTATGCGGCCAGGCCGATGTAACTGTTATTTAAATGTCAATAAAATAAAAACAAAAATCCAGTTTGACAGTAGGTTAAAAAAACAGTTAAACGTCACAACAGAGTTTAAAAAGAGTTTAAAAAAGTCACAGCACAACATGCTAAAAAAAGTTTTATCACAGATATAATCCTATGTCTAATTCGGGAAGTGTACAAGTCTTTGTCTGGAGTCAAGTAGGTCGATGTCTACTCGATTTTTAAACTGGTTCACTGAAGTAGATATTACTGTCTCCTCTCTCAAAGCATTCCAGCTGTAGACCACTCTATTTGTAAGAAAGTTTCTTCTTGGTAACTTGGCACATTTTTCTTTTTGCAGCTTCTGGCTATGTCCCCTTGAGTTAGTATTCTGACTATATTCAAAAATGTTAAGTGGGATGCTGTAATACCCTGACAATATTTTGTGTGTTTGGATAAGATCACCTCTAGTTCTTCTTTCTGACAGGGAAGTTAGCCTTAACTGTCTCAGTCTTTCTTCATAAGGCAGCTGTTTCAGTTCTGGTGGTATTTTAGTCACCCATCTCTGTACTTTTTCTATCAATTCAATGTCCTTGATGTAATACGGACTCCACATGCTAACCGCATGTTCTAACATCGGACGTATTCTTGACTTGTAGAGTTTAAGTATAGTGCTTGCTGAATGGTCTCTGAAAGCTGTCTTAATAAGATAAATGATAAAGTTGGCTTTCTTCACAATGTTGTTCCCACTTCAAATCGCCAGATACCGTTACTCCAAGATCTTTTTGAGTTGCAACGGCAAGAACAGTTTTTCCATTAAGGTAGTATGTCTCGTTTGGATTGTTCGGTCCTAGGTGGAGTACTGTACACTTATCTGCATTTAGTGACATTAACCACTCCGTGGTCCATTTTTCTACTGCAACTAGATCTTGCTGGAGTTCTTTAGCTTGATATCGTGGGTTACCATAGAATTTTGCATCATCTGCAAAAAACGCTCCATTCATTGACATTTTCAACCCTAAGTCTGCTATGTACAAAAGAAAAAGTAGAGGACCCAATACCGAACCTTGAATTACGCCACTTATGATGGGGTGCTCATTTGACATTGATCTGTTTAAACGTATACTGTATAGGTCCGCCCGGTCAAAAATTTCTCAAGCCACTGATACAAACAATTAAGCAAGCATACCGAGAGCGGGGCGAAGATTATGACTGTGACGTCATCGCATATGAAAGTTAATGTGCACTAACATTACGCTTCTGACTGTAACGTGCCTCGCGTATTTTGATTTTTGAATTACCTACAAAATTTTGTGTGAATAAAATAAAATGTGTGGACGTAATTTTGAAAAAGCAGACTCAGAATCTTCCAGAAGTGGACTTGTTAATGATTATGAAGTTTTTTAATCTAAAACACAAGTTTATTAAATTATAATTTTATACTATAACTATGTGACACATCGTTTCTGGCTGTTTTCCGGCCGGAATGATTAAAAATGTCAATATTTTCATAAATACATGCTCTCTCAAATGATATACAGGGTGATTCCAGATGTTTTATTTTATCCCTGGTCTGGTGGACAAAGTTACGGAGATAACGCTATAGGTTACTCAATAAAAAATTGCAATTTTTTTAACTGCAGACTGCCCAATTAAAGGAGCTTCCCCAAATGCTATTTATGATTAATGTGTAGTGGAAATTAAATCACCAATGTTGAAAAGAACAAGAAAAACCCTATTTTGATGAAGCATGTAATATTAGTTCCAAATGTTTACATCAGATTCAAATGCACATGCACCTCACTTGTAAAAAAAGCGATATTTGTTAGAGCAAATCCGGACTTTGAATCAAATAAAATAATTTCCTTTAAAACATATAATATACGTCGTTTTGTTGATGATCTACTGAAAAAGATTACCTGTTTTTGGAAAAAAGCAGTATTTAATAAAATTTAATTTGTGAAGAACTGACCCATTATTTTATTAAATAATTTTGAACATCAATAACACCACAAGCTATCAGAACAATATTATCCACGTATTTAAAAAAAATTAGATTAATACAACCGTGTGGTTTTCAATAACCCTCTCAATATGGATTAACAACGTATTTTTTATAAGGTAATTTATAACGATTCTGATTGAAGAAAAATGAAATCCTAAAAATACACAAACAAAGTATGTTGACTTATTACTGAATGCTTCGAGTCTTTTTATGCTTTTCTGCCATTGCTTCCGTTTTTTTGCATCTTCATTAATAGAAATAAATGTTATATGTTTTAATCGTAGTACTTTTACATTCTGGAACCGCACAATATTTATAGCTTTTTAGCTCTGGTGCTGGTCCATTGTGTCGAATAGTTTAAATTATTTCTAAACGTTCTTATTTCACAAATATAACACTGTTTAGAGTTTGATAAAACGTATAATAAAAAATAATAAGCATATAAGCAAGCAAAATACTGTTACTAGCAAGTACTTAGTCATCTAACCGAAGACCGATCGGCGCCTGAAACTCGGAGAGGAGCGCTGTTATGTTTATAATTTTTTTTAGGCGACTTAGGAGTCTCGCTGAAGTCTAATTTTTTGCACGGAGCCTCAAAATTATATGCTCTTCCTAATGGTAAAATAAAAAAATATGTAAATGAGCCCATTATTTCCGAAAAATATATCACAAATTTATCATTCAATATAAACAGAAATAATTTCACGAATTTCTTAAGAATTCACAGAACAGTCAGTAGTGTTAAGACGATAGTAAACTAGACTTGTATGTATGTATCTATATTGGGTTGACGTTCCCTGAGAACTAAAAGATCTATAGACCTTTTTAACGGAAGACATCTTGTGGTTGCGGCGACCGTTCTCCACCTATAGATTTATATAGGAACTAATAGAAGCTAACTGTAATATTAAATGGAAACTGTAACTTGGAGCTTGGACAGGTGTACCTAAGATTACGGCACCGTTATATTTCTTCCAGAAAAATAAAAGTATAAATTGTATTTATTCCCTGGACGAGTCCCTAAAAAAAGAGAAGAAATATACCGTTGCTGTAAGCTTAGGCACAGCTGTCCAAGTCCTACGTTACAGTTTCCATTTAATATTACAGTTAGCTTCTATTAGTTCCTATATAAATCTATAGGTAGACAACGGTCGCCGCAACCACAAGATGTCTTCCGTTAAAAAGGTCTATTGTGCCTCCTTACTTCTACTTATCTCCTGAGTGAAAGTCTATAAACTAGACTCACTTGAAATTTTTTGACAATACGGATTTAGAGGACTTGTACAAACTTGAATGAATGTTGAGAAAACGAATATGCGCAACAAAATAACCAACATGCAGTATGTAGTAAAAGACCATGTTGTGAGTTTTATTATTTTTTTTTCTACAAACGTGTTAAAAATGACATTTTTAGCACTCCATAGAAGCATTAAAAATGTCACTTTAAGACACTGAGTGCCTTAAAATGTTTATGGCACTGCTGGTAAAAGTGAATTGTCAAATTTTGAAAGCAAACGTCAAAATATTTAGATTTTATTTATTAACATTAATATTAATAGTACAATTTGTGCAATTTGACAAATTAATTTCCTGCACTGCTGTTTTACCATTTTCCGTGGATAAGGAATTAAGGAATGAAGCGCAGAAAAAATGGAATTCAAATCAAAATAATTTAAAATTATCTCCCTTGGATGTATTAATAAAGGTTTTTAAAATTTAATTCAAACTGTATCATTGCATTTTTTGAACGTTTGTAGAAAAAATATTGTATGATATACGTGTTAAAAGTACCTTTTAAGGCACTCATGTGAATTGCAGAATTCGCTTCGCTCATTCTGCAAACCTTCACATGCGTGCCTTAAAAATGTACTTTTAACACTTATATCATAAATAACTATTATCGACATTTTGTAAATAAATCAAATGTCAACATAAAAAATAGCTTCGGAAAGATTATTTTATTGTCCGTATTATTCATCACCCTCCCGCCTCTATTCACTTTAAAACACGAAAGTAGAACAAAGTGAGGGCATGTCACATCATGACGTCGCTATTGAATGATGAACTCGTGACCTATATCGCATTTACGTGTTTCTTCGATTCGAAAAATAGCATGTGTAACTCATAAAGTATTGAATAGTTTGTGTAGGTAGCCATTACCTATCTTGTATCAAAGTTTTAACACTGAATATTAAATATTATTCCAACGGAAATAGCCCTAGCAGGATTGGTTTTAATTTTGTTCCCAGCCTTGATTTGTTCAAATTAATAAATCATTTTCTACACTTTCCAATAGGGAAAAACAAAAACAAAAACAGCTTACGATTATATCTCCATGCCTTAAAACTACTATATGGTGTAATTATAAATTTTTTCCAAAAACCACTATGCAAAACACACTTTTCTACACAAATTTTTATACGCAAAGCAGGCCTTTCCTTAAGTCTTTTGATAACCGTTGGAAAAGTAATGCGAAAAGTACACGTTATGACACGTTTCCGCACCGAAATGTCAAACAAAGCTACCTAGCTATGACCTGTCAACTTTTTTTGACAATTCAACTTAATAGTGAATTTCTTATTGGTGTACAATTTTAAATTTAAACCAAAAGTAAACTATATTTATTTCATTATTTGTTTTAATTTATTAATTATAAAAACATTAACCTATTAAGCATTATTTTAGGAATTATGAGCCAAGATCAAAATAATAATAATACAAAATTGTTCGAATTTTACAATTGGGCGGAGTAGAATTCGATGAGACCTCTGGCGGAGAAAATTGAAACTAACGCAACGAGTAAAATAATTCGTTTTGCATTGTTTTTGTATTATATTCAAGTCAACGTAATTACCGTAAATTCGTACTTTATTTGTTTAATTTTGTGTCAGTGACAAGTTTAAAACTGTGTTTTTCTATTTAATTCAACTGTCATCATTTCAAAGGTAATATTCTTATACAATCAGAGATATTATGGAAGAGGTTGTGTTATTCTATTTTTTGTTTTCATTGCAGATCAAAGAGAAAATAAGTCGGTATTAAAAATTAAAAACATTACTCAATACAAACCTACCTTCCCTGCAACTTTTGTAGATATAATTGTATCAAAAATAAAATAAATACACGAAATCAGACCCAAAACTAAACAGTTAATTGAACGCTTGTGGTACTTTTCACTCAATACAAACCTACCTTTCCTGCAACTTTTGTAGATATAATTACTTATATCAAAAATAAAATAAAAACACGAAATCAGAACTAAAACCAAACAGTTAATTGAACGCTTGTTGTACTTTTCATAAATATCAACCATACCTATTACTCCAAAAATAAAAATATTAGGAGTCAAAATTTTGTTTAACAACACAAATTACTAAAGCACAATCAAAGAAAAAGCAAGTTTTACAAAACACACACTGAAAATAACTAAAACAGCAAAATAAAACTACTTAAATATCAAAGGACTTATATGGCAGCGGATTTGCTTTACTCGTTTGCTTTACTCGCCATCTATCGAATTCTACTTTTACCAATTATATACATTCAACTGATTTTTCTGTTTATTTTCATATTGTAAGTTCTTTCTGTTCAAAATTTAAATAAAATAACTATATAAATTACTGTATTTCTTTCATTAATAAATGTGGTTGTAGGAAAAATATTGTGTACAACTAATATTATTTGTTTTATAATATGAATAATGTAATTAAATTGAATAATTTTCATTTCAAAAATGAACTTTTACGCGCCATTTCTAAAGGCTGCTCTCATTGGTGTAATGCAGTATGACATACTAGCCCCAACACGTCTATCGACCTTAAGCCGACCAATCTTATAAGCACAGTGAATAAAAAACTCTCCACATAGAGGCTCTACTCTTGAGTGGTCCAGTCACCAGTTACCAACTAACCCTATAGTCGTTCTAATGTTTGGGGTTAGTATTAATATATTTTATATTTTAAAACGCCAGGAAATATGTTTGATTTTGGACATAATATTATCTCATTGGAAAAACATTCCAAAAAAATGTTGGTAATAAGATCTGATCTATGTGAAGAGTGCAATGAAAGGGCTGATCTAGACAAAATGTTTTTAAAATTCAAAAAATTTGAAGCTCATAATAACATCCTAATGGAAGACCTCAGAAAACTTGGGATTGAATTCCCAATCAACATGCCATTCCTCTTGGGCACCAATAACATACGGGTCCTTAAAGTAATCACAAAGTTCATCAACAACACAAATATATTTATCTAGAACGATCATAGTTAGATGTCAATACCTATGTTTCTTCCCTTGTGTATATGTACCCTCCTATCCGTGGCCAGTCCTGGATCATCATAAGGGGCCCGTGAGGCCCGGGCCCACAGCGGCAACATTTGAGGGGCGGCAAGTGCTTCTCGGTAAAAAAATTAAAGTTATTAGAAAAAACATAAAAACAGTTTTGTAACTATTTCCTTATAGAATTTGAGATGCACAGGATATAAGGAAACATTTGAAAGATTTAAAATATTAGAGTGCCTTTATCAAAAAAATATATCCCAAATAGAATTTGATAAGTATGCGAAAAACCTTATAACTTCTTATCCCGAAGATTTATAAGACTCATTTATTTCTGAGTGTATGCATTTTAATCGATATATACAAGAAAAATTACATTCATTTACTTCAGAAAATAAAAGTGGTAGAAGCCAATTTTGATGTTTATGTGAACAGAAGAATACAACAAACATTGTTCACAGTAAAGATTGTATTATCATACAAATGTCAAATTTAATAAGGACAAAGAATCTGCAGAATAGTTTCCCCAATTTGGACATTGCGTTTAGGATGTACCTCTGTTTGTTTGTGACGAATTGTTCGGCCGAAAGGTCTTTTTCGGTGATGAAACGAATTAAAAGTTCAACGGTCAACAATGTCAAACGAAAAACTGAATCATTTAGCAATTCTACACATTGAAGCACATCTAGTGAATACTATAGATTTCAACGACATAGTTTCTGATTTTGCTTCCGCCAAAGCTCGCGAAAAACTTTTTAATTAAAGAAAAATAATGTGGTCACTTACC
The DNA here is from genome assembly GCA_910591675.1 of Galerucella calmariensis. Classification (NCBI taxonomy): domain Eukaryota; kingdom Metazoa; phylum Arthropoda; class Insecta; order Coleoptera; family Chrysomelidae; genus Galerucella; species Galerucella calmariensis. The sequence continues at coordinate 242,997 of CAJUYG010000174.1, read as the reverse complement.
TAATTATTGATTCTATAAATCATTATCTACGTTTGTTTATTAATAGATGTATTTCATTTAGTTGTTTTTTTTCCTGTACAAATTGCCCTATTACCAGTATATATTGCAAAAATAAGATCCATCTAGTTCTATTCATTTATACTTTTAACACAATTTCGAGTTTCGGTAAAGCTTAATTTCTATTGTTGCAATTGCAAAAAATGGTAAGCAAGGATTAACAGTTGTTAGGTAAGCCTTACTTAATATTAAAACTACGTTGCCCTAAAAGGCCCTCAATGTTTTTCTGCTTTTTAGCACCATTAATTTATTTATAACATGTGTGTAGTGTAACATTGTAGTGCAATGACATGGGATAGGGGCGGCAAAAATTTGGGGCCCACAGCGGCATTGCACTTTAAGCCGGCCCTGTCCATGGCCCACCTGTATTATTAGAGTAATGCCTTCACTGACCCCTAGGCGAGAAAAAAAAAATTATCTCATTGCAGTATTTCATTCCATAGTGGTTCCATTAAGTAGAATTTAGAAATAAAGACCTTTCCAAACGTCAAAATTGGGACGCATGACCACAGATTACCTACTGGTGATTTGTGTTAAGGTATTGTTTACATGTGCTTGTATTACATGTTTGAAAATATTTCCATAGTTGAATATCTTTATAGCTGCTATTTCTATAGTTTACAACAGTATTTTTCTTAAACATTAAGCTGGTTTATCTTTAATGTGTATCTTCAGCTATCTGACAGCTCGACTACTATTGGAAGTTTTTAAAAATGAGTGAAAAGACTGCGTATGTCAAGGTGGTTTATTAATTTATCCATCTTTTCTTTCGCGTTCCAACTGTTTGTTTATAGTATCGCTCTTGGGACAGTATACTAACTGTAGCTTCTGGAAGGGGTGATAAAATTGATGTGTCAATCCCAAATTCGAGAGAACGGTTCATAAATGCCAGTTGGAACAAACCTAGAGTATCGTTCTTGGGACGGTACAAAAAGTATCCTCTGGGAGGGGTAATAAAGTTGATGTATCCATCCCTAATACGGGTTTGCACACTATATAGTGCTCGATAGGATCGGAACGGTTCCTAAATGCCAGTTGGATTGGAACAAACCTTACAACTTTACGCGACCAACGCATTATGGTTACGGTACGGTTCGTTTATGTTTAATTTGAACAAACAAGAGAAACAATATTTTGTGGTCACCCACTAAACTATACCTAAAGTGTTTTTTTATCTTGTTTTGTTAAATTCTCGGTGGGTGAAGAAATAAAACAAATAATGAAGATACTTGTGTCCGTTTATTTTATAGTTAACACAGTTACAAACAACATGAATAAATTATTTATTATATAAGTAATAAAAAACCATTACCAGCAAATAAAATGTATGTTAGAAAATACAATTATTGCTTTAGTATTAGAATATATATCTCATTACAGTCTTTGTACATCTTAAAACAAACATTTAAGATAAAAAGACAGCCAACAAGTTTTAATAAAAAAGTATCAAAAAAAATTAGTAACATACAGTAGTATCAAAGATTTAAGGCAAAAAATTATTAAATTTTTAATACCACTGAAATTATTGAATATTCAGTTTTAAATAATGATTTAATAATAATTTATTTAAATATTTATTAAAATATGCAACGGAAAATGTAAAAAAAACGTTAAATATAGGATATCTTTAATAAATATAGTACCTAGGTACAGGGAAGGCAAATAAAAACGGCCGTAGGCCAAATCATAGTATCGCTTTGAAAAAAAATTCCATAACAAAAGCAGCCACGAAAAAAACCTAGAAATTATTTACAGAATTGTAGGTCCACCGCTAAAGGGTGTGATTGAACATCTTAATTTTGTATCTGGGTCCACTACTCGAAACAACATGAACGAGAGAGTAAGAAATACCATTGAGAGTATTTCAAAAACCAAAATGAATTATTATTGTTTGATCTACCCTTCAAAGAGCAAACGCTTGCATTGAAAATGATAAGAAATAATTTGAACATTCAGGTTGTCACTAGTTACTTTGATTTTCAATTTTTGTTTCAATTCATTATACGTAGACATTTTACATGTCTCCTTAAGATTTTCCATGATCCACTCCTTGTTTTTATACATTTCCACTTCAACTTTCTCCGCGAAGTTTACCGATGACAGTGATATTGAAATAATTGATATCATTGTCAAATTTATTCATTTATCACGAAAACAAAAATTGTTGTTACGTTCAATAGAGCCAGAATTATCTAAAATTTCAAAGAAAATTCCACACATGTAATTTTTAACCAATCAGAACGTGTATTTCTGACAGATCACCATCGCAACGGATGAATTTTAGTGGAAATTTTTTCCTGGTGGGTACCCAACAGCGAATTATACTGGAAATTTTTTTTGACGTTTATAATGACAGATTATTATATTTGACAATCTAATTTTTATAATAATGTTGATTCATTTCAACTAGAGCTTAGATGTTCTTTAAATTCTTTGGACCATTATGATTACTGTTTATATTAAAAACTCAATTATTATATATGGCAGGTTGATTGCAAGCTGCTTGTTCTTGATTTTGAGATTCTGGGATTGTCTTTGCAAGTACTTGATGAAGACGAAAATTGATGCTGTTGGAAATAAACACAATTGGTGTGGAATTTTCTTACCGAATACCACACGAGGTCAAATTAAATACGGAAATTTTTTCTCGCTCATGAATATTTTTAGAAAATTATCCCTTGTCTTCGACTCGGGATAATTGTCAAAATATTCATGAGCTCGAAAACATTTCCGGAAATAATTTGACCTCTAGTGGTATTACTAGTGAAAATTCTTGAAATTTACACGATTCTCAAGATATATCGAGATAGGGGAAAGATTGTAATGCCCCTCGTATAATGTATTAGGTCATTGACGAAATAGCTTAATTAATACTTTTATAAATATGTCTATCAGCAATTATATAAAAGTATTAGTAAGCTTAAATAAAAATATAAACATAGTTTTGGACATTTTGATGAGACGGGTACAAATATATTTATAATTAGATTAATTCAATAAACTTCAACGAGGTCGGTTCTATACCGATAGATCAGCGTAATTTGTACTTAGAATTATTTAGTTGTTTAATAAAGATATAAGTAACTTTTACTAAGTGTTTAATAACAACGACCCGTCAACCCTTACAAGATATCGGCTTACAGTTTTCGCTAGTATGTTGCTAATTTAATTGAAGCTGCAGAATTTTATTCATTATTTTTCAAAGAAAACTAGATAACTAAAAAAATTAAATAGTGCCCTCTAACGTGCACATTACTTATCAAGTTGATATTGGTATATAATTATCAGTAATCCAACAACTAGGTCTAGAGTCTAGACTGATAAAAAAACTGTTAAGAATCCCTTAACAGGCTGGCAAGAGACAACAAAGTGTCTCTAATATGATTGCCGGTACATGAGGGGATTCCAGGTAATGAACTGGCAGACCACTTAGCTTAAGAAGGTTCTAAATGTGACTTTATAGGTCCGGAACCGTTTTGTGGAATCGCAAAGGATTACATAAGAGGAGAAATCGGGAACTGTCTAGTTAGGGAACACCAAACCTGCAAAGGTAGATCAAACAGAACCGAACAGAGGCGTGTTTCCATAACTCTCTCGACGCTTATTTGAGTAGATAGACTAAAACTTGCAATAGGTGCGTTATTTTTGACAGATCTCAGTTAATCTCAGCTCACATCGGTGTCTACTCACACCACTTTATCTCATATCACATTAACTGAAGTGAGCTGAGATCTCAGTCAAAAAGAACACATCTAATATCAAACATACACAGAATAACTGTTTTTGTTAAGCTTCTTCATTGGTAAATGTTGTAAAATTTTTTAAATTCAATTACGTCGACTGCAGCAATGGACCTATAATAATTTCCAGGTTTTTATGGAAGCTGCTTGTACAACTTTAATTATAATATATTAATATATTTAGTGCAATATTCCATCCTAAGAGTATCTTATATTGCACACATTGTAATTGAAGATTCCATGTTTTAACATAACTATATCAAAGTTTCAGTTTTCTTAATACGTTCTACACAAATATAAGTATTACTTTACATTTCAGATAATTGAAAATAAATAATTTCATCTAGATTTAAAATTTCACACAAAGAATTAAAAAATTGCTTTCATTTGAGTCAATTACTACAGTCATAATTCATAAACTAAAACAAATATGGTAATAAATCTTTCAACATATTCATCTCTACCAAAAAATCAATAAAATATATTTTTTAAATTCCTCAATTCAGCGTTTTCTTTTATTTTAAAATCTGGTCCCTTATGAAAAAATTCTATAGGGACTGGGATTTTTAAAAACTTAATAATTCTTGATAACGGTAGCTGGAACGCTCCGAAACGTTGAATTGAAGAATATAAAAAATAATGTGGTTTAATTTCCCAAAATAATTAAAATATCTTCAAGCAATAGCTATTTATGCAACCAGTTATGAAATGCGTCATTTTGTGTAACAAGTAAAATGTTTGCGGGACGAACGAGCGTAGCGAGCAACATGACACAGGGAAAGCATTTCATAACGTGTTTCATACAAGATTTTATCTAATTTTGACTAGAACAAATATTATAACTAATTTTCTTATAAACGCCAACATGACTGTTTACATCTCTAGGAATTTCTATTTGAATTACAGTTTCCATGCTATTCATATTAATTTTATTCATCTGGCATGACAGTTCACCAGTTCATTTTAATTGTTGCTGCTTTAAGTATCAATACCCAGATATTTTGCAAAAATATTCAAGTCTACTTCCGTCTACGTCTTCGGGAATTAACCTAAATAACTGTTAACATTGTGTTACATATTAATAATTCAAAAAATAAGAGTAAATATGTTCTATAAGTTTCTAGATGGACCTTATCAGTTCTAGTTGTCCTTAATTTAATAAGATGCGACATTAAACTTTCTTCTTTTCTGTCTTTTTTCTATCAACTGGCGATGAAATTAATATTTCGTTACCAGTTGTATATTTTGCATCATGTAACCAATTTGTGTGTGCCATTTGATAACGCTAGTCAGTTTTGAAAAATGTCTCTTTATATGTCAAAATTAGATAAAAATGTTTGTTAACATAATAAATGACATAAACGACAGTTAGGGCATAATTGATCAGTAGCGTATCGAATTTCAATTCCGATTAAAAAACCACAGCAGTTGACAAAACACGCGTTCAGCAGGAAATTGATATCTGCTGTAGCGCCACCATTAAATTTAAAATCAATTGGTTTTTAATAAAAATTTTCTAAAGCACTTAAATTCACAGTAAAAATTCTTGTTTATATTCATTGTAATCTGCAGAGGTATTTTTTCCTATTCAATTATTGTACATTTTTAACTGTAATATCTTTGTGTAAAGAAAACACTATTTTTAAGGCGTAATTTTCACATTCAAGTGAATCTGAGAAGGCACAATTTTCAAGAGTTAACCATGGAATGTTGATAAAAAACAGAATTCATTTTTAAAACCAATTAGTGTACTTACAAACAAACAAAAATAAAATAGACGTAGTTATGCAAAAATCTACCAACTTGTGGAAAAAAATATATCTAAATAAAAAAATCCTTTAATCGGATTTATTTTTTACTCCATGAAATGCAATAATATTTCCCAACATTTAATTTTAGGTAAGGAAATACAATTTTAATTCTACTTTGGTTCGACAGTTCGCAAAGTCCATTATCCTCCATATTGGAAATTTTACTTCATACAAGATGAATCATATGTGAGTAACAATTTCAGATCTTTTTAATAGTACACTGTGAATATGTCATTAAAAAATTTGGTTTTGCAATACATGAATTGTAACGATGGAATATAAATCTCATATAATTGCATTAGATTATTCCATATCATATTATTTTTACCATTTTTTTACGGCTCTGTCGGTCAAACAATGGTATATTGTTTAATAAGTACGCATGAGTTGCACACTGTATATAAAGGAAAACTATAATAAGTATCATGTGGCTAAGATGGCACCTTCAGCTCGACAATAAATAACTAAGCAGCAGTTGCCCAGCACCGAATTAGAAGTCTGACTGTTTTGCGGGTTTATTATTTAGATACCACAAACTACAGATAAGAGGAATGACAATTTGCTGTGGGTATTTATTTTGGGTATGCCTAATGTCACTTTGGCTATGCTCTATGCCACTTTTCCCACAACTTTTGTTGCTATGAGATATTGTTTATTTTGGAGGGTTGTCGTAGGAAAAATGAATTATTTTTCAAACTTCCATTCAGTTTAATTAACACATAGTTTGTTATTTTATGCGATTCTCTAATACTGTGCAATACGCAAGTATGAGAGTGGAGATTTTTCAATTTCGTACCACAGAATCTACATTCTTCTTCCTCCACAGTTTGGACCTTTTTCAGGTGCCCATTCAGACGACAATTTCCCGTTAGGATTTCTGTTAAAACTCTTAGGGGTCCATTCTGTAAGTATGTACGATGCCGTTAATGAACGAATGCTAACCAAATGCTAACGAATCTTTCCTTAGAAATCGCCGTTCATGGACGACAGCCAGAAACGTCACTTTGGGTATAAAAATTTGTATATTTTTGTGATAAGATTAATTATTTCGGTGAAAACTATGGAAATTGACAAGATATGGTGTAGTTATTCAATATTCTAAAAGAAATATTCATTTTGGTATATTCTTAAGAGGGAAAATAATCGTTCAAGTTTATTCTGTATTGACTTCTTGTTTTGTTTGATCGTTTCTTTTTTTCTTCCATATTGATGGAATATTTTCAAGTAAGAATTTCGTAACCTCAGCTAAACTTTTCCTTTATCTAACCATACCATAACAAAGAGCCATAACTTCAAATTGCAGTTGAAAGTTGAACAACGTTGTCACATTGCAAACTATTTCAAAGTTGGTAAAAATATTGACATGAAAAACGTAAAAAAAACTGTCACAGTCCTTTATTATTTGCATTTATAGGGTTGTGCAAAATAATAAATAACGTAGTAGTGTAGATTTTGAAAACATTAACGGATATGTATTTATATAGAATGGATATTTTAGCTACGATCTTCATCACTTAATTATAATGTAATTCAAAAATCTGACAACGCTCTGATATTTTGCTCTACTACCCATTTGAAAACGTCCAATTTTTTTCAACATCAGAAAGAGATACAGAATAACGTTTCAAAATTTTTCGTTCACACTTCCAATCGTTTGTAAACGAAACCTTTGCTGAACGAAATATTACAGAATGGACGCCTTAGTGCAGTCTGACTCTACCTCAGGCATTCCTTTGGTCTCATCTGGTTGTAATTTCCCATGTGTTGATTATCCAAGCCTAATTAGATCTTTACAATGGTCAGACCCTCTCTCCATTTGGGCATAGCATATTTCTTCCAATATTGCATTGGAGCTAATGCAGCAAAGGGGTTCCAGCCCTCAATAGGGTGTACCTCTCTCTGCTAGTTCATGCGCTACTTCATTTCCTTTCATTCCAATATTGTTTTCATCACTATACGTAAAAATAAATGGGAATGCCTTGTTTCTCTTAGTTTTAAAGTGCACCCAGTAGTCCAAAGTGTATCGCTGCAGGCGGTGTATTCTCGGGTCACCCATTCCAAGTACTAACCGCGTTCGACACTGCTTCGCCGAAATTATCGCCTCAGAAGCGTTCTGTCGACACCAGGCATTAGGACCAATCCTACAGAACGCTTCAGTTCCTACAGTGACTGGCCGATGGCCACAACATAATTTTTGTTTGCCTTCTCCCATTTTCTATATCCAATATTTCCAGACTGTTACCTCTTTTTTTTTATTTTAGGAAATTAAAAAATTATCGCAGAAAAATGATTATCCTAACGCTTAAAAAGATTTGAAAAATATTTTTCAAAGATACTGACCGTTCAACAAAGAAGCAGCAACTACTTCCCATGCTATAGGCCTCGACGGATATTAAATTACACTTCAAAGTCAAACGGGGTTGGCATATCTACAAGATATTTAACGCCAACTATTCCGGTTTGCAATTAGAAGGGACAACATATTGTAACTGAGGCGCAAATACGCCGAAACCGGTATCCGATATCTATTGGCAACGCGCTTTATAAAATACGACAATATTAAAGGATACTGAAATAATACTTCAATATTAAAATGACTGTTTTGCTTGTATTTTAAAATCCATCATCAATTTCACGATTCTCTTTGCAATGCTATTTCTATAGGGTGTTCAACTGAATATAGATGATTGTAAATGATTAGCAGAACTTCAACTTCTACGGCAGCAAATTAAGTCGCAACACATATTCAGTCAAATGTAATAGTTGAGTTTTGTTTTGAAAAATTATATTTTGAAAATTTCTCAAAATCCACCTTTTTTTAGATTTTACGTCACTAGTATTGGGCGGAGTAGAATTCAATGAGACCTCTGACGGAGAAAATTGTAACTGTCGCAACGAGTAAAATAATTCGTTTTGCATTGTTTTTGTATTATATGCAAGTCAACGTAATTACCGTAAATTCGTACTTTATCAGAAAACAAGAAATAGAAAACTAAAACAAAAACAAAAAACCCAGGTCCAAACCGGGTTTCGAACCTAGGACCTCTGGGATGTGAGCTCAGAGCGCTACCTACTTAGCTAAGCTCTTCACATTCAGTTATATCGAATAGAAGGTTAAATGCTGCATTGCCGCATGCGCACCTCAATATGCGGGGGCAAAACAACAGGGCTGGCCACATCGGATTAGAGGACTGCAGACAGGTGCTCTTAAATATGGCGCTGTTCACTACCGCCGCTCCGCCAATCACAGATATTCTGCTCGAACAGTTTGAATGGGTTTTTGCATTGTGATTTGAATTACGTTTTTTCCTTATTAAGATTCAAATCAATCGAAAAGAAAGTTGTTTTTTTGCATAACCACGTCCAACTACATCAAGACTTCAGTCAGTTTCCATTTAAAACAAAAACAGTATTGTTAATATATGTACAAATATTTTCTAAAATTATACCTACATTGTTTAATATGGTATTCGAACAAAATATAGCAAGAAAAAAATCTATTTGCCCAAAATTTAGTTTCAATAATTTGAAAAAAGATTTTTTATCGTTTTTTCTCCTGTTGCATTTCATCTCGCTATATTTTGCCCTGAGTGTAAAAAATTTCATCTAAAAACATCAAAATTAACATTGTTATTGAGCATGTTAGTTTTTGTGAATAAAACTCATACTACTGTTTACCTTGTATCGTTACCTAAGACCGCGGTCGATATCGATATGTGAAACTTTGAAGAACTCCAGCCAATATTTTTGTTTTGTCAAATCTAGAATAAGCCACTGCAAAAGTGAGTCTTCCTGATATCTGTCATAAACTCGACAGACTCATAAGCGCCATTATCCATTCCAATACATTCTATTAACATTAATGATAATTATATATTTATTTAAACATTGTTAGTTACCAATATCGACCCGATCTAATCTACAAATTAGTGCTTCGACTACTGTAAAACACTCCAAATAAAAGAAAACGTAGCTGCCTACTTCATTCGGTAGTTTCGTTAAAATATATTTTCGTGACGACTACGTCGCCAGTGCTGAGTGTTTGCGTGCATACATTAGAATGATTCGCCTTGACGAAACCGTTATCGTTATCTTTAACGCTACTAACGTATTCGTTAGTAGGAGATACGATACGTTCTTGCTTATACCCGTTATTCAATTTGCAATGACAACTACACGTACACTTTCCCGAATCCATGTCGTTTTGCAATATGGCAGCGTTGCTGAGAATTGTTTCTAATTTTTCTATTTTATCTAATCGATCCAATTTGTTGTCGTTCAATATCGTATCGACCAATTGCATCGATTCAGTTAGACTAGTTGGTTCCGAATTGCGCGGCGATGTCATGTCGCTGTCCAGACTCGGATAATCTTGATCATTATCTCCGTCTTCGTCTGAACTGTCTCCGTCGCGGTCCTGACCTGTGGATAATTTATTGTCAACATAATATATTAAAGTATCAAATTATTTTCAAATTTCGAACAAGAAATTTTCATAGTAATTGCTTAAACGTCGCTTATGCCGATGTTGACTGAACGTTGACATTGACAGCGAGAAATATATTGTTATTGTTGGCTGTATAATAGCAAACTATGTTTAATAACACATTTTACAGTTATGTGTCAGCTGTCAATTGTCAACGCTGCTAAACATCACACAGCGCCAACCAGTGAACATTTTTCGAACTAATACGTTAGAACGAACATTGACTATCTACAAATAGTTACTCATTAATGCCCGTTTGTAATTATCAATGATTTAGTACAAGTTTTAGTCAATTTTTTAGGATCCTAAACTTGGAAAAAAATGTGTTTGCAACACGCCATGTTTTAGTCACTTATTTAGGTTGTGATTATGCGCACGGAGCAGTATGATTTTGTTAGTAACCTGTCACTTTTCAGATTTTTAGCAAAGAATTTGAATTTTTTAATTTAAGTAGGTATCAGACAACAATGGACACAGAATTTTTATTGTTAGCAGTAGCAACTCTTATTAATATAGTAGTAGCTAGGAATTATATAAGAAAGAGAAGCCCTCATGTGCTTATTTTTATATTGAGAACTTTTAACTATGTAAAGGCAAGGTCTTTCTTTATATAGTTCAATAAGTCGAAGTACTTGATCATGACACCACGACATTTTTGATATTTAAAATAGCTCAAACGAAAAACTTTCACATACACAACATTCTCACCCCTAAATAAACGATATAATATATAATTTTTGAATAAACGTTAGTTATGTAGGAGAACCAGTGTCACCGCCATCATGAAAAATAAAAAAAATCAATAACCTTGAAATAAAGTTTACTCTATATGTTTGCCCCAAGTTGTCATTTAATTGATAGAAAATAGGACTGGTTCTATCAATTAAAATTGAACAAAAATAGGACAAGTTTCGTCAATTTCAAAATTGACTGAAAAATTGATGATAAATTTGTATGTACCTATCATTTATTTAGGATCCTAAAAAATTGACTAAAACTTGTACTAAATCATTGATAATTACAAACGGGCATTACATACTAATTGAAACAAATTTACTTACCTAAACTTTCCAATTTTTCCAATTTTTTCGCGACCTTCGCCGATGATTTAAGTTTCTCTTTTTCGTCATCTGTTAATTCTATGTATCTGAGCAGTCTAACTTCTCTATTACTCAAGACGACACTTTTAGTTGCTTGAGCCAATTTTACCCTCAATTCCATCACTTCAGTCTCCGTTTTTCTTTGGCGTTTTTTCATTTTTACGCCTTCCGGTGATATGTGCATTTGCAACTAAAGAAATCAAAGCAAATATGAGCAAGGGTGATTGATTGTTTTGATTATTTATTGGTACCACCAATCAGAGGCTTCGAGTCCTCAGATCTTGGTTGCATCGTTTATGTGAAGAGACCAGCAGCCTTTAACAGTCTTTTTACTTGATCCTTCTTGGATAAACTATCCCTTGGATAGTCCTAGGAGTCAATATCTCCAATGAGACAGTCCTCCACATTCAACGATAATGTCTGAGGCTGTTTCCTCCTCTTCCAAGCACAACCGATTGATAGATTCATCCCTATATAAATGTGTGTTTCCTTGGGGTACAGTAACCAGAGAGAGAAAAATTTCAAGTGAATTAGACAGATAGATGAGTGAATAAAAAAAGCTATATGTGAAGTTTATTGAAACCACGCATTCAACAAATTTTCGTTTTGTATTATTCATAAATTTTAATTCCTTATTGCCATTCGAAATTCCCATCGGCGCGCCACTGAAACCCTAAGTCATTGAAGACAGTTTTCGAAAGTAAGGGCTGGCGTGTGCAACGCACTTTTGCGTCAAATTGCGTCAATATTAATTCTTGCATTTTCCTTCATAATAAGTGCATTTTCCATAAAAATAAAGTTTAATAATCACAGTGATAAAAAACCTGAATTCAAATTAAATCTCATAGTGAATAGTGCTTAGAAGAAAACAAAGGAAAGAGTAAGATTGTTCCTATTACTTCCTATTACAAACTGAAAGGCTTGTCTACATTTATTGTCCCATATGTATATACTGATTTTGAACGGTTGTTATTCAATAAAATATTTATAACTTGTTGAAGACCCTTAAGTGTATATTATTTTAATGCTGAACCGGCCAGTCTGCTAAATCTAAAGAAGAAAGCTACAAAAACAGTGTTGTGGCCAACCACCTGCAACAGAGGCTAAATGATAAAAGACATTTTATGCTAGAATAGATTTACTAATAAGGCAATAGATAAATTTTTATGACAAAAATCCCACTAGTAAATGCGATCATTTAAAAGACATTACGTAATATGAACCTGATTATTTTGTAAGTTGTTCACGAAATAGTTTAAAACATTTAAAACGAAAAAAACTCCCTTTCAGAAAGAACCCTGCCTAAAACATACAGCCAAACTGCTCCCACTGTGCAGGACTCCTCAGAATTTTAAAAGGTTTCATGACTGGTTATGGACCAGCAAAAGAAGACTTGCACAAATTGAAACTATACAGTGAAGACCTTACATGTACCAAGTTACGAAGTTGAACAAGCAAAAATACAGTCATTTGGCTTCAGTGCTATCGAAGATGAATGAATGAATGATATTTATAAATAAAATATATACACGAACCTGTTCTTCACACAGTTCCAACATCAAATCTTGATTCTCCTGTTTTATGTTTTTACTCATATGATAATATATTTTTTCACTAGTCAAACTTAACACATCGGCAGACGCATACAATATCATTTCTCTACTTAGAGGTCGTCTCGACCAATACTTCTGATCCCTCCTATAAAAAATAAAATGCCATTTTATCAAAACTTACCATTGGAATGCTAGTCACAGCGTTTATTAGTTTCATTGATTTGAATTAATCGGGTTTAATTTGTTAATATATTTATTGGCAAAGTTCTTACCTGTAAATTGTTTTTAACTGATCTTTCATCGGATTAATCGGCGCTCCGTAACATTCACAAAGTGCATTCAAAGCTATACTTTTAGCTTTATATACAGGTCGATTCGTTTCTTGATATGTTAATATGGCATGCGCAGCTTGCGTATCAAATACCATTCGCATGGTTATGTTGTACTGGTTGTAGAGATTCACCGAATCGTTACGACAGTCATGAACAACCTACAATGAAATAAGTAACTTTAATTTTAGTCGTTAATGAAATGATTGAAGAACCACAAGACAAGGAAATAGAGTTCATAGCTAGTTTAAAAAACCAACAAGAGCCATGAAGAAAGCGGAGTTTCAAAGTAGAAAATGCCATGGTTTGTCCAATACATAAAAAAGAAGATTTAAATCTTAGCGACAGCTATAGAGGCATTGTATGCCTGGAGGTGATATATAAAATATATTGATTGCGCTATGCAAACGAAGCCAGAGGAAAATATAAAGGAGGATTCCACAAAGGTTGTTCAACTATAGATCAAATATGTCTAATCAACAAGTTATTATCGACATGATCTGTCATTGCATATATTGTTAATAGATAACAAACAAGTGTAAGATTCAATTGACAGACAAATAATATGTATGAAGCATTGAGCAGACTGGTACTGCCAGAATGGTAATAATTAGAAGTTAGAGTTAATAATTGGAAAGCACAGTATTCAAGTCTTTTGATGTATATGTTACCGTGAAAGACCGAAATCTGGTGAATGTCGAGATACACCGGTGAATGTCAACATTCTCAACGTTGCTTGACGTATGTCCGAAATATTGTTTAAATTTCATTATTTCTAACTTACCATGGCGATTGTCGACATTCAGGATGCACTCATGGTGTATGTTAAAAAGAATTTTGTTTTTTAATAAAAACAAAAAAAATCCATAGGTCTTTATTTATTAAAATAATATGGGAAAAGGACTTTGTCGAACTCAAAACAAACAGTAGAACATAAAAATATAAAATGAAATATAGAAAATAAGAACAATATCTTATTTATTGCAACAACTTAAACTACCATGGCACTTCGAATTGCACAAAAGTTCCTTGCTTTTACAGCTGCATTTAAACCTCATTTAAAAACCAGGAGGAGTAATTTGAATTTAAGTTGGCAATTCTGTAGACCCCTGATTGGTCAGATTCAGCCCAGTTTCACACAACACTTCTTAGCATGACATCCAGCTGATTTCCATTTTTGATAGTTCTGACAGATAAATAAATAATTATTGGATGAAAAACCAAAAATATTCATGTTATCATCAAAATTTCTCAAGCAGTGGGTACATTATTACTTTACATTTTTCTTAAAATAGTAGTAAAGTCGGTTTACCGAGTATTTAAGGAATACTGAAGTAGAGGAACAATATACAGTGCAAAAAATATTGGTGGAATACCAGGACTTATGAAAAATTGTGATGAGTGAATAAAAAATGTCGTTCAATGAACAAAAATGAGATCTGTCTTGGACAAAATTTTGCAAGCTTCAAAGAAACGTTCAGACTTGAAACAAATCAAATTTATCTGTATCACCCTTAAAAGAGTCAAATGTAGGTACTATTTATTTGTTATATACATATTTGGGAAGAAATCGTCAACGTTTATTGGAAGAGCATGCCATGGAAGATTCAAAGGTATTTAGTAGCCATTTTGTGAAGTGTTTTGAATATTACCATATTCAATATTGTAATATCGTTTGAATCATTTCTTCAAGTTTCTTTGTAGTAACTTTATTCCCAACGTTTCGACAACAAACCGGTATTAGTTGTAAAGAATGATAGGATTGATAGATACTTTTATATAGGTACTATATACTATTTCTGTTTGAATTAGAAACAAAACAGGAAAAAGTCTTACATTCTGTTTAATGCTTAGGTACATCTAAAGAATATACTGCAGATCAGAGGAGAAATCGACTTATGACGAATGTCTTTGCTATCAAGGCATATTATAATATATTTGGAACACGACTGTTGACTACGTTTTCGGAACACACCCTTTAGTAACTAATCTGGTAACTTTTAGTGGTGTGAGTAAGGCTTTTCAAATTACTCCTCCTGGTTTTTAAATGAACTATAGTCGTGGAACACTTTCTTTTGGAGTTACAACGTGTATAGCCTTGCCCTCCACTTTTTGAATTAGCAAAAGCTGCTTCTCTTAGCGACATTTCTTTTGTTGAAACTTCGTCCATGGAAAGTAACTTTTCTTTACAAATTACGAACTGATTACGGGTGAAAAGCTGCTTCAAGGTACCATTTTTGTTAGCTAATCTATAAAAGTCTGAATCCTGTATTCCAACAACAACCGCTAACACATTTCGAGGGTCTGTACGACCACGGTCGACATCAGGGACTTGAATTCTTACGGTATCACCAATTTTTTTGGGCAGGAGGAAACTTTTTTTTGAGGTTCGCAACATTTTTGTTGCTTGAAGTAGAAGATTCTCTTTTGCAGCTACTCTTTTTAGCTCGTGTTGTTCAGTCAGTGCTTGAGATGAAGATGTGTTAGGTGGCGGATCAGTCAGTGCTTGAGATGAAGACGTGTCAGGTTGCGGGTCAGTCAGTGCTGGAGATGAAGACGTGCTAGGTTGCGGATCAGCTCCACTGGTATTTTCATTATCCATGTCTGTTTCAACATAAGCTTCTAGCTGTTCTTCGGTCTCAATGTTTGAAATTTGCTCGCGAGGGAGTGATGACGATGTTATACTCCTTTTTGGTTTAACGCCAAACAGGTCTTCATAAGGACTCTGGCGTATTCCTTCGTGATAAGTTGTGTTTTTGGCGAATTGGACAAACGGCAAACCTTCTGACCACTTGTTTGAATCAATGTCTTGCATCCAAGCAGTTAACATATTTTGTATGTCCTGATTGGCTCTTTCAACTGAGCCTTGTGTTTGACTGTGACGAGGCTTTCCATGCACAATTTTAACATATTTCCACATAGCGCATAGTTCAGGTATGACTCGATTACTGAACTCTGCCATTATCCGAATGCAATATAGCGGGAGCACCAAATGTTAAAAAAAATTGGAGAAGGTGATATGCTACTTCTTCCGATCTCTTTCTTTTTAAAGGTCGTAACTGGACAAATTTGGTTAAATGATCTTGATATACATTTATAAACTTGTAATCGCCATCCCTGTGTGATTGCAAGTCTATCAAGTCGACTTGACATCTAGAGTTTAATTCGGAACTGAGCATTGGTTTCACAACAATACCTTTTTTAGGCGCACTATGTTTCATTTGACATTGTTTACACAAATTTAAATACAACATTACAACTTCATAAGTAATATTTTTGTATCTAACTTGCAATTCTTTAAGAATTCGTGTTCTTCCTCCATGGCCTGTTCTTATGTGAGTTTCAGAAAGTATTGTAAACAACTCATCATTAGTGACATAATACTGGATATTTGTTTCTCCTGGTTTTAATGGCACAATTAACTTTTCTTCATCACCAACTTTTAAAATGTCAAAAGGTTTTAAACGTCTGTAGTCCAAAGGTGTACTACACTTCAGTAATTTTATCAGAAAATACTTCAAAAACGATTTTGGAGTATTTTTCTTGTGAAAAATAAAAACAATTGTCTTCTCGTTTACTTCCAATTAAGGCATGTAACTTTTCAAAAAACTTACCACGATTCACTGTAGTAGCCATTGAATACAAATTATAATTTCTAATAAGAAAATTAAATTAGGTTAGGGAGCGCTGTCAAACGTTGCGTTAGACTGACGAAGACAAAGCTAACTGAAACAAGGGGCTGGAACCGTCCAAAAACTTGTCGCGACTTGCAGTGTCCGAGTGCAGAGTCCGAGATTCACCGGACCTCATTTATGTTTGTCGACATATACTGGTGAAAGTCCGAATGTATAATAGAATTAAGAAATGTTCGGACTTTCATCAAGGCACTTGACATTTGTCGACATCCACCGGCGAATGTTGACATTCACTACTTTCGGTCTTTCACGGTAACATAAATTGAGGTTTTAGACAAGAGAGTCTACTTTTGTCAGTACTATTCAATCTGGTGTTGGAAAGTATAATAAGAGACTGCTTAATGAATGTAAAAGCGATAACTAGATCAAATTTTTGGAAATCTGGAAAAATGTTTGATACAATATGGCGTTTATATAAATAAAGATATGGAAATAGACAAAAAGATAATAAAAGCCAACGAAGCCTTGGGAACTGTAGAAAATTTGATATCAAAATAATTATTATCAAGAAAAACAAATCATACAACCTACCCTGTTATAGGGAAGTGAAGTTTGGATATTGAATAAAAATAATAAAAGTAAGAGGAATCCAAGTTGCAGGCAGTAGAGAAGAAGATCAAAATATTACAAGTAATATTTTAGCACAAAGGTTCCAATGGTTAGGCTATGTGGGCAGTGTGCAGATTATTTTTGGAGGCGAAGAAAGTGAGAGAAAAAGGGGACAATGCTGTTAAAGAAGATTTCAAACATACAAGAATAGGGATTGTAAGAGATTGAATTAAATGGAGGAAAATAACAAAAAAGTAAAATCTATGTGCCTATAAAACATAATTTTATATTTGTTGGGACTTGAGGGTGACCATAGTAATTTAATTTTGTGATAGTTTGAAGAGAGTAGTCAAACAAAAAGGCTGTTATGAGATTATGTCTCTCTTAACTAACTATTAATAAACTTAGACCCAAATCCCATAAACTATAATACTTGTATATGTAATGAATTGATTATGGATTTTAGTATAGACAGCTCAATATACATATGAAATTCAAAAAAAATTGCTTTTCTACCATCAAATTTAACATTTTTGTTAATTATTTAAGTGAAAATAATATTAATTCAATTAAAAAGATGAATATAGACAAATAGTCAATTTAACCCTTCCGAAGTGGTAGAAACTGTAAATGATGTGCAATCAGTTTTAAAATCCAGAGGAACTCTTTAAATTAAACAACCTTAGTATTGCGAAAAAAAATTTAAATTCACCTTAATAACATCCGTAGATTCCAAGAGTCGTCTGAGTCCATATTCGATCATCTCAGGACATGAAATCAAATCAAATACATAAGAAAATCCGCTCATCGTCGCAACTTGCATAAGAGTTAATTGTCCTTTTACACCCAAATTGATTCCTTCGCAATCGAAAGCTATCACCATTCTTTCGGCGGTAAATGGCCACTTTAGATTAAATTTTACTTTTTCTGCTTTATTCATTATATCATCGATAACTAATTTGCACTCTCTTGTTGTACAAATTACCCTGGAAACAAAATATATGGGGTAATACAGGTGTGGTTTGTTGAGTAAAAAAATTTCGAAGTTGAATATCTTTATAGCTGCGTACACATGACCAGAAAGTCAAGAAAACTTTGTATTCTGTGTAAAGTTCAATTTTAAAAAATTGCAAAGCGCTTTCGGCTGTTAAGCCATCATCAGTGCAATACTCGTCAAGTATATAATACAAGAAACCAATTTAAATAAAATCGACGCCACATTAAATAAACAATCATAAAACTTTTTTTTAAATTACATTAAATTTAAAATAATCCCCTAATTTTGAGTATAATGTCGTTAGCTTTTGTTTATTTTTTTATAACATTATTTATTTTATAACATTATGACGAGTATTGCACTGATGATGGCTTAACAGCCAAAAGCGGTTTGCAATTTTTTAAAATTAAACTTTACACAGAATACAATGTTTTCTTGACTTAAAAAATTTCGAAACGAAAACTTTCTAGTGAAAGTTTGTATGATATGGAATCCCATAAGTTTAATTTTTACTCTCATAGAAGGCGCTATTAGTTACACCCTGTATCTTATATACTGAAGCATGTCTCTTTTATCTTTCGGTGCACCATTTTTTTGAACATACCGTACAGGATAATCAAATAGATACAATCAACTATAGATATATTTTAAGAAAAACAAAGGCATGTTTTTAAAAAAGTACTGAGGATCATAGGCGATTCAGAGTAGGTAATTGCATAATTTCTAAGCCCAAAGATGGAAAAAAACAAGTCAAATCTGACTATTGAAGTAATTTTTGTATAACGTTTCATATTGATATTTTTATTGACAGTTGTAAACATTTTTTATTACTTGATTGCACAACAACATTAATTAACTCTTTTTAAAACTAAAAGTAATGTATAAAAAGTTATACCTGCTCAACAGCTAGAAAATTTGGGATTTTAATGTTCAAGTGATAATTGGGGATACAGTTATTGATGTCTGCATTAGTTTTTTTCAATTAGATGGTAGCATAGGTACCTATTAGTTTTCTTTTGGGGTTTTGCTTTTCTGGTATGTGTGTGTGACAGTTTCAAGTGTAAGCTTTGTATATTTATATATTTATTTATAAGCTGTCAAATCTCAATATGTAATTAATATGAACATAGATTATTTTTCAACATAATACATCCCAATAATACAGTAGGTTCATATGAAACTTTCAAATGTTTACAATGTTTTCAATATTAGCATTATTTTTGTGAAAGTATTGAGCAGAATTTGACAAAATACTTACCTATGGAACTTTTAGTTTATTGGGACAAAAGAGATTACAAAAAACTATCAACTTCAAGTAGAGTTGAAATAATACCCTTCTTGGTGTGCGTCATCGATTGTTAATGTCCTTCTAACACATTACGTAGGAAGAAATTGAAAAAAGGCAGGTTTGTGATTAATCCTAATCAAAATATCACAATAATGAACCGTTTAAATGTATTACAAACATTAACCCTAATCTTTGATTTACAAAAATTTGATTGGTTGATGTTTAGATTATGCTCAAGTTCAACCTATCAATCGAGACTTTAAAATACTATGAAGGCGATACTTTCGTAACGGCAATGTGTCTTACGTCTTTTTCTTCTGTCACACTGACAGCTCTTGACAGGTCTGTGCTTTGTTGTTTACGATCAATTATTATTTATGAAAAGTGAATATTAATCTCATTGTTTTATTTATATGAATAATACAAAAATATGCATGGATACACGGAAAAACATCAGTATTTTGAAAGTTCTCAAGTATTTTCAGTGAGAAAAAGAAGCTGGTAATTATTAATTGCATAGCCTTTTCGAATTTGGCTAAATACAATCCTGATGATATTATTTATCAAATTTAAGGTTAGCTATATGTCAAAATAACAAATAAAATAAACGACATGCCGAAAACCCGGATATACGTCACAATCGATGACGCACACCAAGAAGGGTTTTATTTCAACTATATCAAAATAGCAAATAAAATAAACGACAAGCCGAAAGCCCGGATATACGTCACAATCGATGACGCACACCAAGAAGGGTATTATTTTAACTATATACTGTCATATTAATGAACTTCATACAATACAATAACACAAAAAAATAGGTTGTTTTATTTAAAAATTAATATTTTTGTAATATGCCATTTACTGTAGAGATATTGTTAGCACAACCTTTCAAATATCATTAAATACTATCTACCTGGTATTCTGGAAGAGTCTTGTTTTCCAAGTATCTGTGTGCGTTATGTGTTGATTCATCATACTTTGTCTTTGTTCTCTACCAGTATTTTCTTGAAGAGTTTTAAGTACGAGAGTATTAATACGTTGCTTTAAACTTTGATTATACGAAGAATTCGGTTTAGGGGGAGGTTTTTGAAAATTAGCCAATGGTGGTGCGATTCGATCGTTTTGATTTTCTACTGAATTTTGTTTCAGATTCCCTAAAAATAAAACAGTTTAAAAATACGAAGAATGAAAAAAAACAACTCACCTAATTTAAAATTAACTCTACTTCCGTCTTCAATTTGAATATTTGAACCAGCTGGTGGTACAGGAGAAATAGGAGGTTCTGGGCTCATAGATTTTGCTTGGATTTTTGGCTGCTTTAATCGATCACTAATAGATCTAGGAGATAGTTGAGAATTATCCTTTTCGGCGGGAGGTGGAGAAGATTTTTCGGCTATTTCTATTCCTACCACAGAGAGAGGTAAAGATTTCTCACTTTTTACTATTCTTTCCACCTAAAAAGTAACCCATGTTATAATTATGGGTGATGATTTCCTAATACTTTGTAATAACAGAAATATGTATTTTGACTTTTAAAATATTGTGGTTTTTCACATCATAAGCCTTCACTGGAAGGAATGTCCTCATGTTTTATGTGAATATACATCCCCTCACCCTACCCATGCAGCTAAGGAGTCGCATCTAATATACGCCCATGGCGATAATCAGAATTCCTTACTGGGTACTGCAATGTATGGAACACTGGTTCAGCCAAAACAGTGAAATAGACCCAGTAGTTCTTTTGTACCGCTAGTGAGAATAGTGACACTTAATTACCTTCCTTCCAGTCTTTCCTACTTGGTAGTTATTTGGAACTTATTATTAAAGCTTTAACTGGTTGTTGTTGGATTGTCCCATTAAGTCATTTTCTTTTACTCATAGC
This sequence comes from Galerucella calmariensis, assembly GCA_910591675.1. Classification (NCBI taxonomy): domain Eukaryota; kingdom Metazoa; phylum Arthropoda; class Insecta; order Coleoptera; family Chrysomelidae; genus Galerucella; species Galerucella calmariensis. Next base: position 221,507 of record CAJUYG010000174.1, on the reverse strand, counting down.
TGCTCAATAAGATAGTTGTTAACATTGCTTGTTTGGCTTATACATTGTAGTTTGTGCATTACAAATCTAGTTTCACCTTGTATAAAAATGTGTAGTGATGATAGATTCAACAGAACCTCAATCACAACTTTCCAATTTAATGGTGTATGTTAAGTTGTCTTAAGTTTAAATTTTCTTAATTGGTCAAATAAAGTTTAAATACAGTATCAGATATTATTTGTAAAATACTAACCTTTTCTATTTTATCTACATCATTGCTGACATCGACTGAAAGATTTTTTGCATTTTTCAATTCTTCATTACTTTTTTTATATTCCTTCATAAGATTAACTTGTGCCGACATGTGTTTTTGATTGATTTTTGGGGGTTGAATCAGTGTTACCAAATTCGACTGTATATGAAAACTGTCGGAAAAAAGTCTCAAAAAACTCATAAGTTGAGTTGGAGTATTGAATAAATTTGTCCACATACTTTCGGGAAGATTGCAGCTGACTATTTGGAAGAGTTGTTCTACTAATACAGGACCTTTCACCTTAAATAATCAATTTTAAACTTGATGTGCTATATTATTAAGTAGTTGTTGAAGATGTAGAGTGCTATTCAAAAGTCCCCTCCCCCCCTCGTATCTTTTGAACGGCTACACTTACATCAATAAAATTTGGAGGGTGAAAATAAAGTGTTGTAAACTTCTGTACGAATGGTAAGAGGTGACGTAATAGTGATATCTCATTTGAAATTTGAAAGGCATTGACATTGGCTACATAGCCATATTAATTTTGTTTGGGTTTAAACTAATTTTGACGGATAAATTGAATAAATACCAAAATTATTATTTCACATTTAAATATTGAAGATTTTTCAGTCCGCCTCTGGTTAGTTGTCAAAAAAATTGACGTTTTTAATTTAGTAGTATTTGTTGCTTTGCAAAGTTTTTTCAAATAGCTTAAATATTTAATTTTATTATTGTTTAACGAGACCTTTAAGAGTTTACATAGGCAAAATGGTACATACTCAAGCCGACAAAGTAGCAACTATCTTAATAATTGGTGAATCTAGAAAGAATCTCCATAGCCCTATCTCGAGAACTTATTTGAGGGAGCTTCTTCACAAGTTTGAAGCAACGGGTAGAGTTCAAGATGCCAAACAATCTGGTCGACCAACATTTAATGATGATAAAAAATTGATAGTTGCTGAAATGGTAGTAAACCCTACTTCCTCTTCAACTAAAGTTGCGTCTATCTGTGAAGTAAGTAAAAGTACAGTACATAGAGTGTTGGCTAAAAATAAATTTCATCCATACAAGTTAAAAATGGTGCACCAGCTTTCGGATGACGATCCCGACAGAAGACTCGAATTCTGTGAATGTATGACAAATAAAATTAGTCAAAACCCACATTACACAAAAACAATTTGTTTTAGTGACGAAAGTACTTTTTGCCTCAATGGAAATGTGAATACACAAAATGTAAGGTATTGGAGTGACACAAATCCTCACACCTTTTGTGAACAGCATACCCAATTTCCAGAAAAAGTCAATGTTTGGGTAGGTATTTTGGGAAACCACATAGTTGGTCCTGTTTTCCTAAATTCTAATTTAAGCGGTGAAGTGTATCTGAGGTTGTTACAAAATGTAATTGAGCCGTTAATTCTTGAAATTCCGGAAGATAATCCAGATGAATTCGGCCATCTGGAAATAACATTCCAACAAGATGGTGCTCCTGTACATTATTATGGTGCAGTAAGACGTTACCTGGATGAAGAATATCGAGGTAGATGGCTCGGCCGGCGAGGTCCTATAGAATGGCCACCTCGGTCACCAGATCTGACACCATTAGATTTTTATCTATTCAAACGAGTACGACAAGAGTTTACTAATAGGATGTATTACTGTCAGGAAGTAGACGGAGCACATTTAGAACACTTGCTATAAGAATCCATTGTTGATATTTGATTAATTAAATTCAAAAAAATAATTTCAATAATTTTGGTATTTATTTAATTTATCCATCAAAATTAGTTTGAAGCCAAACAAAATTAATATGGCTATGTAGCCAATGTCAATGCCTTTCAAACGAGATATCACTTGCCATAAGGTCCTATTTAAAATTATTGGCCAGAGTGGCACTGTGACGTCATCTATTACTATTACGTCACCTGTTACCATTCGTAGAGAAGTTTACAACACTTTATTTTCACACTCCAAATTTTATAAATGTAAGTGTATCTGTTCAAAAGATACGAGGGGGGGAGGGGACTTTTGATTAGCACTGTATATTGATAAAATAGACCAAGAAAAAATACTCTGCCACTTGCACAAATGTTAATAAAGTTACAAATATTTTTAGTTCTACTTTGCAAAAAAGTAATTTTTTCTTTGATCTATTTATTCCTGAATTGTATCTTTCGGGTCTATTTTTTCAGTCTATAGGATTCAGTATGTAATAATCAAATATTACTCACCTCAATACATTGAGCCAGAAAATCTAACAAAGCTTGAGTTTCCTGTGGATCAATTTTAACATCTGGATGAAAATGTAACTCTGGAGGGCAGTGACTCTTTACAGATTCAAAATTTGCTAAAATCACAGTTTCTTTTTCGTCATCTACCAAAAATGTTTCGGGATGTTTAAAAAGAAAATCCCTAAATTCGTGAAAATGTTGTCCTGAGACATGACGCACCTCAGGACTTGCTTGGGAACGGTGTCCCAAAAGGCTACGAATAGGCACTTCAGTTCCTTCACCATACTGAGCAAGTTTTTCAGAAAAATATTCTACAGCTTGAGTAGTATAGTCTTTTCCTATAAAAAACATTTATCATTAAATAAAAAATTATATCATTATTAGTTTGTTTGTTACTTTTTCATGTCTCAATGCTCAACCAATCAGCATGAAATTTTTGACACACCATGTCAGGGATAGAGAAAAGGATATCCAGAAAAAAAATACTGATTCCCTGATTTATTATATAAATATGGTGTTATGATCAAATTATATATTGAATTTCAAGGAGTAATGGTTTTGTTTGAAGGTTTTATAATAATCTCTTTATTTTTACAGCATACATTAAAAATACTCAGCAAACAGTATAAATGTAAATTATTGTTTGAGTATGGTGGCATCATGCATTAAAATATGATTTACTGAAAATACAGAATATTTTAAAAGAATCAGGCAATTAACAGTACATATATATATATTCACATTCTTTATGAAATGTAAAACAGCAGTGGGTTTATTTATAGCAAAACAAGTTTAATTAATGTAAATGCATGGAAAATATTAGAATAAATATTTATCAAAGGATAGGAGCGTTTATTTTAACTTAAAAAAAATATTGTCTCTATGATAAAAATTCTATCTTGTCCACAAGTCATAAATTAATTACTGATAAAACACAAATTGTTGATCTTTTATGTTGAATTAATGATTATTGATATAAATATACCAACATCTGAAGCCTATTCATCAGATGGTTGGTCCCTTGATGTAAAAAGGTTTCACGTTGGAATTCATATTTATAAATCAAAAAAAGCTTTTTAGTACCAAAAAAATAGGTTCCAAATTTCTACTTTTGCCACATATTATTTATAGCTTGTGTGTGTGCCGCAATATTGGAAAATGACGCTTTTTCATTTCTCCTTTCAGGTTCATTTAACGTGAAAATCATAGTATCCCCAATGTAAATCTACACCAACACACATTTTTCACAAATTAAGGAAATACAGGTAGTTTACAACACATTAAAAAACGGCTTATTACGTTCACAGGTATGAAGAGGGGCATGATTCACATCAGAATATAAGCAATATAATGCAGCAGAATGACTACAAGATGTTGAGGATGAAAATGAAACAAGAATGGGCTAAATTCTGTTACCACACTCAAACCTCTAGCTCAGGAAGCATTGAGTGATTTCCTGCAAATGAATAGACTGAGGAAGATATAGGACTGTTCTTGAGCAAACCAATAATGAAATTGAGTAAAGAGGAAATTACAAGGAAGCTGATAATACTATTGCGAAGTTATTTTGCTGAAGTAGGATCCCACTTAATGCTGTTAGAGACGTAAGTTGTACTATTTATATTCATTATTATTAATATTAATAATATTATTTAAACATAGAAGGTTGAATATTTTCAATATTGGGTTAGGTTGATATATTTTCATAAAGAATGATTAGTTACTGTTAGGTTAGGTTTATGGTGAGTGGGTCTATAAGGCCCTTCACTGCAACTCGCAAAAGTCTATTGTGACTCACACCTATTTAGATTTCACCAAACAAATTCAGCTTCTTAGCAGATGTGATTATTTTTTTACTTGTCATTGTATATTTTTTTTATTAATTGGGCTTTCACATAATAAATACATTTTTTTTCATGAATTTTATATAATAAAAACTATCCTAATCAGTTTTAAAGCTATATGTAAAAAAGTATGTTTGGAATACATGAAGAAAATTGCTACAGCTTCTAATTTCTAAGAACACAGATGGCATTAATCAGAATTAGGTATATCAAGTCAGAATATAAAATTCTGGGCAAGATATATTATTATAAATTTTAACAAATATGTTAGAGGGAAATGTACTTACACATAAATTAATGGGAGTAGAAAATGAATATATTTAAAAACCAATCCGTTATGGGTAGTGAGAATAATAGTGGTGGACCCTTACCTTGACTATCTTTGCTGCTGCTATGTTGAAAAGTATTAACAGTAACGTAATCATTATCCATGCAAAATAAAGAAGGATACTGGGACAAAAATTTTTTAAGGCCACTCTGGCTTCCACCAGCAATTTGTCGCATTTCTTTGGTAAAACCTTTAGAGCCAAACTGACAACTCAAGTCGTGTAGAGTTCTTGGTTCTCCCTTGTCTAATAAACGTTCAAAAAAGAATAAAAGTGTCATATTTCGCGTCGTTTCATACTGCACAGCCTCCATGTTTTTCCAATGTTCTTTGACCAACACTTTCTAAAGATATTTTCCAAACAAATTAATAAGATAATTAAAAAGAATCTAATACAAAATTTTGACAGGTAAATATTTTCCAATTATTTGGTCATCTTCGAGACAATTTGATTATTATTTATCACTTTTAAGTTACTTGTACACTGTCTTCGTTTCACAATTTTAAATTATTTATATCCTAAAATTATAGTAAATGGTACAAAATAAAAAATCCATTGACCTCTACAACGACAAGCTGGCTTTCGCCATCTTGAAATATTTTGACGTGATTTTGACTGATTGCGGGATGTGGATGACAGTCATGACAAGTGACGTTTTAAAACGTCAAATATGTCAGCCTCATAGAAAAGGAGCGGGTAAACATACAATCAACTGCGCATGACTCAAGACTTTGCCAAATTTAGTAGTAACATGAAATAAATATGTAAATATCAGAAATATAGAACTAAAAGAAAAACA
>CAJUYG010000174.1:197467-216068 GCA_910591675.1 Galerucella calmariensis | reverse complement strand
AAATATGTAAATATCAGAAATATGAAACTAAAAAAAAACAAGAAAACCCAGGCCCAAACCCGGTTGATCAAAGTGTAACTATGTATAGGGTGTGCTGTGATTGGCATTTCAAAAGAAGCAATAGGTACGTACTCTGGTGGCTCTAAAGCTTAAGTAAACGAGTAAAGACATAGAGGAATATAACATTATTATTCCGTCCATGAATAAACAATCGATAGAAATAAACATTTGTGAGACTATATTTTACATGGAAATAAAGTTTCCTGTCTAAATAACAATTGACGTTTTATCGGATACACCAAATTAAAAAATAATTAAAAGACTAAAAAACAAATATTAAAGTGAAAAATCATTCGATTGCAAATACTGACTGTACAATATTGCACGATTTGCGCGTATCCAAAAAGTTTGAAAATTCAAAAAATATATATAGTTCATACGTGTTGACAAGGTAGGCGCTAGTGGTAACTTTATGCCACAGAGCGCTACATGGCTCTCTCCTATATTTCTCTGTCAAAGTCAAAAATAATAACTGACATTGACATTTTTGTTTGTTTGTACAAAATATTTTTAATTCTGCGTATTGTTTACACAATAATTTTTTTATTTTTATTAGTATTACATCATAAATTATGGCATTAAACGGATTTTTAGATTTTTTCCAAAAAGGAAAGGTATGTTGTGTTATAAAAAATTCGAAATCCAATTGCTTTAATTTTATTAATATATAGGCATTCAAAAATAACTAAAGGTTTTTCAAGTTAATTCTAATTTTAGACATTCAGACCAAAGAAAAAATTTGCTCATGGAACAATACGCTATAGTCTTTACAAACAAGCACAAGCTAGTCTAAATTCTGGGATAAATCTAAGATCTGCAGTTAAACTTCCCCATGGAGAAGATTTAAATGATTGGATAGCAGTTCATGGTAAGTAATTAATAATAGAATGGATAATATAAATTGAAACGTATTTATTTCAGTTGTGGATTTTTTCAATCGTATTAATCTTATATATGGCACAATATGCGAGTTTTGTACAGAGCAAACTTGTCCAACAATGTCGGGGGGTCCTAGATTTGAATATCTTTGGGCAGATGGAGATAAATTCAAAAAGCCCACACCACTTCCTGCTAAAAAGTATATAAGTCACCTCATGGATTGGATAGAAATGCAAATAAATAATCAAGATTTATTTCCTTGTACCAGTGATAGACCATTTCCAAAGAACTTCTCAAATTTATGTAGTAAAATTTTGGCAAGATTACATAGAGTATTTGTACATGTTTATATACATCATTTCCAAAATGTTGTAACCATTGCTGCAGTGAGTATTTTTTCTAGTTTATTAGCTATAGAAGACTTATTTTTCTTTCAGTTATTATTACCACATGGCAATATTAAAGTAATAGGACTGTTAGTGCCAGACATATACATATGACTTTCAAAGTATATACATAAATTCAAATTAGTTTATATAATTTAAGTAATTTAATTATCTTGTTTTAGGAAGCACATGTGAACACGTGTTACAAACACTTTTATTATTTTGTAACTGAATTTGAATTAGTGAATCGAAAGGAGCTTGAACCATTAGCAGAGATGGCTACAAAAATTTGTAAGGACTTACCAGGGTAAAATTCAACTCATTTGACAATAACTTTTAATTTATTATTAATTAGATATGCTCAAAAAATGTGTACTCAAATTTATATATTATCTGAGTATTTATATATGAACAAAAACATGTACATAATTTCACCTTCAAATAGCTAACAAATGCCTATAAATGGGCAATTTCTACTATAAACATAAACATTTTCCAATATACAACTCAGTTATAATGTTTCAACTAATTATAATTTGCACTGAATTGTCAAAAAATATTCCTCCACCTGTAATAAGGATATAAACCTCACCAAATATGCATGAACATTTCACCTGGACTTCAGTTCCTGTTCCTCTATCAGTTTTGTGTTACTCCAGATTAATGGTTTCTTGTGCAATTTACTATTGCATTGTGTGATAAAAGAAATGTGTCTTTTTATAGTAGACATACAACATACTCATGTCAGCCAAATTTCATTATGATTCAATAATTAAAAATATAATTTATTGTCTCTCTAAACCATTTTCATAACTCATATAGTGAGTAATTGTAATAAGAATATCCTGATCACTTATCGTGGGTTGAAAGTAGAAGGAAGAGAATATTCAACTTATCTTTTGACCTGGGCAAGATAAATGGCAGAACTAGTTACATTTGACTGTTTGAAGTCACAGTTTGCAGTGCCCCATGACACAAATCTTTAAATAACTGCAACTCCGACTTATCATACAATTTATTTACTTTGGCTTTCGGAAAAATCCTGCTTCCGTGGCGCCAGCACTTTCTAAATAATTTTATAGGAATCAAAAATGGGAATACAAGACTTTCTGCTATTACCTATTTGTTTTGGTCAATGAATTTCAATAACTTTCTTGAATATTAAAATAAAGGAAACTATAAATATTGTTTGTAGTGGAATGTTAAATATGTTAAAGTTTGTCCAAAATCAATTGCAAAAGCGATTTCTGTTATAATTATATTTTAAATTCTTTAAGCCACTAATGAACCATTATGTTGATATTAACAGTTGAAATAATGATAACAATTCAATTGTCTTATTTTATAATTTGAATATGACTATTATTTAACGACTACTATTTGTAAGCTTGTATAAAAATTGAATATACATAAGAAGTAATCTTTACATTAAATATTGCGAATTAATTGTTTCTACCAGTTACATGACTGTATAGTCGTCGTTTTTCATTTTGGATCTGGATTTCATTATACTCACCATAGGTATTAAACATCATATTTGTTACTAGTGATTTAATCAATAAGTTTTGTTGTTTTTGTTAAAAAGCTATTTGATGTAAATATAGAATTTTCTATAGTCAAATTATATTGCAAATACTAATTAAAAATATAATGACTAATTTGTCTTTTTATTCATATACAGTCAAACCTGGATAAGGGAGAGCTCAAGGGATCACGATCACTTTCTCTCTTATAGAGGTTTCTCACTAACCCCTTCCTTACAGAGTTACAGAAGGGGTCTGTCTTACTTATAGAGGCTCTTCACAACTGCTGTTTTTGAACTGACCCTATTAAGCTTGACAAACAAGTCGGTACACACATTTGGCAAAAGTTAAACGCGTTCAACTGTCGCTTAGAGGTTTAGTTAAGAATCGATCTCTTTTATAGAGGTTTTAGGAGGGCAAAATGATGGGTCCTGGAAAATAATGTCATTAATAGAGTTTTCTCACTTATCCAGTTCTCAGTTACTCAGGTTTGACTGTACCTATTTCAAAAATAGTAATTTACGTTACAAGACCGGAAAGTAGTGTTTTTAGGTCAAGACAAGCAGATTCCAGAGCGAGCCATAGGCGAGTCCTGGAAGCTCGGGTGCGTGACGTACAATATTTTTTTAAGACGGATACTTTGATATAGATTCAATTCTTTATTTTACTTTTTCTAACAAAGTGATTAACAAAACTAAAACCAGATAAAATAATAAGTTTGAAATAAACGACAAATTAAAAATCAACGAAAATCACTCGACAATGAAACGTTGTTACCATAGTAACGAAATCAAGGTAGATTGTATTATAAAAGAGCGATTGGAAAAATGAAAACAAAATGGATGTCAGGGACCGGCAATAGTAGTTTGTGCAACTAGTGTGGATATGATGGCCATATCGCACAAGGACGAATTTTGAGCACGACGCCGTAGGCGGAGTGCGATATGGACAATCCACACGAATCGAACAGTATATTTTGTCTACGACCCACTTGAGAAAAAATCTATATCTTCACTAATTTTATGTGCTGAACGTACAGTTCTTAAATGTACAATTTGTATGTTGCTACGGTTTCCCTTTTTAAATATGCGATGCTGTTTGTTATAAGTAGATGTTGCCAGTCGGACTCCCGCACGAAGGGTACCGTACCATTATCTATAATAATGAATATTCTGCCGTCTACCTGATGTCGTTATCAATATCGAGCAGAATAATTATTTAAAAATAAAGTTAACAATTAAAAAAAATTTCTTCGCGGGGATTGAACCCTGGTCTATCGCGTGAGAGTGGCATGCTTACCACTCGGCCACCGAGGTATATGCTATTTGATTATCTATAACGTCAGATGAATTACATAATTTTATCAAATCTGACATCATCTACATACCCATTTTATTCTGTTTTTAGTATTTGTTGTTAATTTGTACGGATTATTTTATTTAAGTTCATTTTTGTAAATGAATATTCTTGATCCAGTGCTTCTAGGAGAGACTTTTTTTGACAAGTTATTTTGACGTTTCTTTTAAATTGAAAAAAAGATGAGTGACGGGTACTAGCTCGAATGCTGATTGGTGGATTTCATATACGTTCTAGGATGTATATGAAATCATATCCGTTCAGTTAACCGATATGGCCTACATTTCCATTCTGTAAACTGTACAGAAAATGGATAATATACATGTGGGTGTAGAAAATAGTTATTTTCCTAACAAATGCGGAAAGTGATACTTTCCCGCACGCGACTGCAGTTGACCAAGCGGTCAAGGGCGGGAAAGACACTTTACACATGAGTTAGGAACATTATTTTTTCTACGACCGTATATACTAAAAAGTATACCAACCAATTTTTCAAAAGTTATCATATTTCAACATACATATACAAAACTTTAACCAAAAACTATCATTATTTTTATAAATATTAATATTAGAAACACAATTTGTTGCATTCTGTAAATTACTTAAAATTGCCGGTCCAGTGGAGTTATTTGGTGTTAACTGGTGAGTAGATGACGTTGAAGAGGATGGCATCGGTTGAAGGTCACATAAAGATGACGATGAAGGTGACGGCAACGGTTTTAAGTCATTTGTAGATGAAAGAATTTTTTCTGATATATTTTTCTTATATAAAAAAGGGGTGGTTTGGTAGTTGATTTATGACACCACTTTGAAGAATGTACAGAGTTATATCAAAAAATCTTCATTATTTTATATTTTCCAAAAAAATTAAAAATGCAACAAAAAGCTAGAAAAGATGTAGATTTTATTTGATTGACTATTTATTCACCTAGTGTAACAATAGTTATAACTTCCGAAGTAAAAAACTATCTAATAAGGTCAAAATTTACATAATTTTACTTTCCCGCACTAGTGCGTTCATTTTCCGGTCTAGATCGGCAAAACGTTATTTTCTGGACGAAAAATTCATAGTGTATATTTTTTGGTTGGTCTTAAAAAAAAGCTTTTTCCGGTGCCTGGCGTCCATTTTCCGGTCTTGATCGGCAAAACGTTATTTTCTGGTCGAAAAATTGTCCAGAAAGTGTATATTTTCTGGTCAGTCTTAAAAAACCATTTTTTCTCCAGCTTACAGCTTGCAGAAAAATAGGTCTAAAGGTTCTACTACACTAAGAATCCTCTGAAACTGAGGGTACACAATATATCATTTAGGTCATTGAATGTCCCCCCAATATACATAAATATAGTTTGGCAAATCTATCTAAAGAAACGCGGCATCCGTAAGAGGAAAAATGGCCGATATCTGTCATAAATGCCAAACGCGTTTCATTAACAGTAGCACGAAAGTGCTTTCCTTAATAAAATGGATTCTGGAGCGTGCACTTTACTGGATCTCACTTCAACAAAACAGATTTGGTATGTCAGTTATAGGTATTTGAAACTATATCTTGTGACCGTTGCGTCGGTGAGTTGCCTCAAGCATTACACAGACAAATAAATAGAAATGTAGATGTATGGAATAATAAGATTAGACATTTTGCAAAATAGTTTATTGTTAGTTTATATACATTTATTTACTAACCATAATGAGTATGAGAAAGGAATGATTCAAGTTGAATAGATTATACTTAAATACTAAAATTTCAATAAAAATAAATACAAAAATAGGTATAAATATTCACTTATTAGCATGAAAATCAGATCATACCGAAGAAAACAGTCTTTTGCATAAAATAAACGCTAATACAAAAATATATTAATTGCTGCTATTTTAGTTATGTTAGGTCTAGTTTCTGCACCATGTTCTAAACTCGTTTAACCCTCGAACTACCGAAACTGAGTCACCAAACCGCCACTCATATTATACAGGCGTGGAACAGCCAAATAAAATAAATTCATTATAAAAAGGATGAGGAAGTTACATTGAATATGGATTAAAAACTAAGCAGCATTTATCAAAATAGATGTCAATACAAAGTATGGAATAATTGTTAAAAATAGTGAGAATAGCACCTTTAATATTTATTGAGTTTTCATTGAAAATTAAACATGTACAAACTTATATTAAAATGTTATGGTTTACTTGAGATCTAGCTTCGGTAGTTTTTGAAATTATTTCGGTGGTAGAAAGGTCAATAATTCCTAGCCTTTCAATACACCTTTACATCAGTAGCAATCAATATAAATATTTATCAAATTAAATTACTATTATGATGTATTAATAGACTGGAGATTTTTTTAAACGCATTAAACTACAAAAAGAGAAGAAGGAACCGCATGACTAGTAAAATATGAATACCTTTATTTTAGAACAAGTGATAAACGGGGAAGTTAAGACCTAGTCAGTTTTTTTAATGGATACACTTATATAGTCAATTACAAAACAATATGGCATCACATCACAAATATACAGATAAATGAAGTCAAAAAGGGCGAAATTTAATTAATAACTATCTATAATAATAGAATGTGAGAGAGCAATTGGTTGAAAACATTACACTAAAGAGCACAATGAATGTTGGAAGTGATTTGGGGAACACAAAGAGCTGACTACAAACATGAACAGCATTAGTAGTATGACAAACATCAGGATAGATTACGGGAAAGATTATTTCAAACCGTCGATTAAGGGCCGCTTTTACAAAAGTCTAGAATAAGCTATACCGTCGCCGAACAGACAGAAATATGTCGGTTACTCTACGAATAACCTCAAAAAGTGACATAAACGCAGGTTGTTTACACTAGTTTAACACTTGGATTTGTAGGCATGAACTTTTATTTTTATTTGTAGTGAATATAAAATTATGTCTGTTAAAAGCGTTGTAGCTGGCTAGTAGATATTTCTTCTCTGATTAGCTCTTTCTAACCTAAATCTGGCCACAAACTCATCGTCATCTAATGTTTCGAAGTAATTGATCCTTCAATAACGAATTATTAAAAATTGATGAAAAAAGATTTAAATATTGGAAGATCATATAAATCAATTTTAAAATAATAAATAGACTCTCTTACGACAGCAAAAGTTATCAATAATAAAAAATCAGCTGAAATCCAATAAAAACACTTTTCGTTAAGTTTTAAGCTTAACGAAGAAAAACATCACATATGACAGGAGATATCAATTTATATGAACTACTTTCACGTTACTCCAAGAATTGCTATACCGGTGTAAAAAAAGCATCGTAAAACCAACTAGTTTTATACTAGGTATAAACTCTGGTATAACTTTATTTCCAGAATAACTATACTGTTATTTATACCTAGTATAAATCTCTCTTGTAAAACCGGCCCTAAAACTAATAATCGTAGTATAACCTTACTTTTTTGAAGAAACCTGACAACGACGTTCGCGTATCGGTTTAATGTTACGTCTATAACATGCCAAAAACCGTCGAATATTTCAACAAAAAATAGGCTGATAAACTGGACAAACTAGATGAAATTAGACATTTTGAAGATTGTGGACTGGTTGGTAAGCAATTTTTCCAGTTGATTCAACATATAATCCAAATCATACTAGCAATATTTCCTTAAGAAACTGTGTATTTTTAAGTAATTTGAATTTTTTATTAAAATCAGAATGCCATAAGAACGTATGACCTAGAAAACTTTCATCTTCGTCACCGGAGACTTTCAATTCATTTTGCCTCCTCATTTAGATTACTCGCGAGCTAACATTGAAGGTGTCTTCTAATATAACTAACAAGGATTGCCTTGCAGAGTTGAAGACATTTCGTTTAGGGTACATTTGAACTACTTTATTTAAATCATGTTTTTTTGTGTTAAATTTCGCCCTATACATCCGGCATTGTACATCATCTAAAATTATACAATAAAATGTTGCAAAGAGAAAACTTCAAATAAGTATATATACAAAAGTTTAAAGAATACTACCAACAGCAGATTCGATTTCATTCTCGTTAAGACAATTATTCTGCAAATCGCAATAATCGTCGACTACGTTGAGATCCACCGGTTCAATGCATTCATAACTAATAGATTTAATAGCCGAATCTAGTTCTCCTGGTTTTCGCTTGAAAATATTACCGCTCGACGCCGAATCAGCAGTATTGGAATTCGATCTGGGATTAAACTTACTTTGCGACGACAGTGACTGGGACGCTCGAGAACAATCATCGGAAGTATCACTTTTACTTCCTTCCGAATAACTTGTGCTTGAATCTTCGCTAGAGGAAGAACACTCTTGACGTTGTGAGGATTCTTGTTGCGTGGATATCGGCAATTTTTTTATAATTTCACCCTGTATAGAATTGGTCGATATCACAGAATCTTCGCTGACTTCTTGTTCGTCGGAGGAAGAAGAATCGTCTTGTTTCAGTTGCACGGCTTGATCGTTATCAGATTCTTCGTTTTCTGACTGCGAAGAGCACTCGACTTGTTCGATTAAACTTTCATAATTGATATTTTCATCGTATTCTTCTCTTTCGGATCCCTTTGTAAATTTGAAGCCGTTAGTTGTAGATTTAGAAATCATCTCTTTGTCGGATTTATCTTCGTCCAAAAGTTTCCAATCGAAATTTTCGTGTATTACCATGTGCAGTCTTAGCTTGGAACTAGCGTTGTGATATCTTCCGCATATTCTGCATATAAAATTCGAACCAAAACCTTGACCGTGTAATAGTTTCGGGTGATTGTCTCTTAGATGATGCTGAAGAGTGTTGTAGTTGTCATTCGTTTTTAAGCATATTCCACAAACTGTAGCTGCTACGCGTTTATGACAACGTATGTAATGTTGCCAAAGATGCTTCTTCGCCGGCCAAGTCTTGTAGCAAATTTCACAATAAGACGGATCATTACTGTTGACGTACACTGTGCGCTTAGACGAATTTGTTTGAGGATTTGTAGGATCTGATTCTTCTTCTTTTTTATTTGATGTTTTGGATTTGGTTTCGCTGATGGGTATTTTAGATTTCTTATTGCTACTGACTTCTGCTAATTTAGGTTTAATACTGATTTCGTCATCCGTTAATGTCTTACCCAACAATCGTTTTTCTAATAAAGATATTTTGGCGTTTTGTGATAAATAGAACGTTGGTTCTTCGAACTCTTGTTTTTCACCGTCAGATTCACCTACAACAAAACAAAATTTAATTTTTTTTCACATCATCAAACATAACATTGAAACTAATAAATTTGAAGCTCGCTTCAGTAAGCTCCAGATGACCAAAGAAGAGATTGTCATTGTATGTCGCTTCTCTTTCGATTTTTTGGACAAATTTCTAGATCAACCAAAACCACCTGATTCAGACGAAGAGAATGATGAAGATAACATTGTAGCAGTGTTCTTATGATACTCCAACAAATTCCAGCTTTTGTCGCCAGGTCACAGCATCCGTCTTTTTGCATTCTATTATACTTTTATGGTGAACGGGACTCCGTGAAATTGGGAAATCTTTATTGTTTTGTGGACATTCTCAAATGCAAACAACTCAACAAAGCACAACATAGACGAAATAAAAATAACAGTACCACAATTTTGACACTGACAAGGGAAATTTTCCACGATGTTGTCAGAGTAAGCTTACGGTAAAATAGAAAAATAATAACTTTCACCTCTATATTCTTGATTCAGTGTGTTATAACAAAATATGCGAATAAAATCAATAATATGTATATTTCATGTAACGGGTGATCCTCCTTACACCAAATTAAAATGAGAAATTTACACTTTGACAACATTACACTCACGTTTATAACCCGAACAAGGTTGTCAAATGCTCAATTACACTTAGACTCCAGTTAGCTAGCTGTCGGTTATATGGTTCATTGATAAACGCTTTAAATTGTAACCGAGACTTTGACAGGCGGCTAGAGATAGCTGCGGGCTACGTAGCTGACAGATTTAACCGGGCATTGATAAACCCGCCCTGAATCATCAGAAAATGTCAATTTTTTGCCGAATTATAGAACAATTCGTCCGCTCGCTTACAAGTTAATGCATAGACAGCAGAATTCCTACAGGCAGAGCAGCATCTGAATGACTTTTATGACTCATTATCTCGATAACTATCGAATTTTCGAAAAAAATGATGGGGACCATTTTTGTGGATAATAAGACGATCTTCATTTTTTATCTGACGAAAAATTCTCTAATTCAGATATTGAGCCAGATATTAGCGAGAAACCCGTTTTCCAGGGTTTTGGGGGCCATTTTCTCTCCCTTCCGTAAACTCAATCGCGTTAAGTTTTTTCTCCTTCAAAAACACCTGCCGTGACCTACAAATTGAACCCAAAGTGAAGTCTTCAGGGACTTTTCAGGAGCTTTGTCTCTTCATTTACTGGACTTTTCACTTCTAGACTCCTCAATTGTATCTGGATGTTTTGCAAAATCCATTAATTCCTGATTAGTTCCCTGATATCCAAATTACCCACACTTTAGATCGCAGAATTTTTATGGAACTAAATATAAAAGTCTACACTACCAGACCTGACAATATCCGTGAACTAAAAGCAAGAATCAGAAAGGAACTGCTTTGTCGCAAAAGACAAATTTATTACCAGGTTAAGTTATTCTCTGGGCGACGACCCAGCACTGTAGTGGAACGCGTTTGATGCGATAATTACAGGCAACATGGTTAGTACTTGGATGGGTGACCAGGCCAGGGAAAACCATCGTATAGGGCCCGTACAGCCTGCAGCGGACTAGCATATCACAGCTCGCAGGCATTATACCAATGAGCACCAGGTATAATGTAGATATGCCGTCTTTCGGAGGAGATGTAAAACCGAGGTCCCGAGTCCATGGATGTTGGACTCGTTAATGAACGCTACCACTGGTTGGAACACTAGTGGGTTAGCCAAAATTTCCGGTTAGGGGTAGAGTGCTCCAGGCGTCAGTGATTAGCCTCAGTCGCAGTAATAGATTGACGTTAAAAAACATAATAAAAAAAAGTTTTTCTCAATTTTCTTTGGTTAGTCTCTTTCTGGACGCACTATATATAAAAAATAGTATTTTGATACACTGTGTATCAAAAATATTTGATTTTGAATACTTACCTTCATCATCACTATCTGATCCATCATTGTTTTCATCGTTCTGTTCTACCACTTCATTAATTGCAGACTTTATATGAGCCATAATACTGTTTCTGAGAGCTGCCGTATTAGAATTACCGACTTGTCCTCCTCCACCGTGAGCGGTAACATCACAATGCGCCTGTAATTGAGCATCGTTATCGAATATTTCCAAACACGTTTTACACGCCCTGAATATTCTACCATGTGATTTGTTTATATGATCGTAAGTCTTCCATTTGGAGCCGTAATTTTTGCCGCAAACTGGACACGACGTTAAAGGTGTCAGTTGATTTTTGTGGACTAATTTAACGTGATCTCGGAGAATATGTTGATTTTCAAACAACTTTAAGCATATTCCACACGATAAGCTTAGAATTTTCCGATGTAAACTGAGTATGTGCATCTTTAGTTTGATTTTACTAGGTAACGGGTCGCCGCAAAACTGACAAATGTGAGAATCGAAATGGTTTCTCATGTGTTCTTGAAGATCGCTCTTGCTTCTTAGAACATTTGTACAGATCCTGCAGAATAACGGACAGCCGGGGTGTCTAAATCTTATATGTGACACTATTTCACATTTGCTTTGCACTTTTTCGGTACAAATTTCGCAAGTGTACTCTGAATGATAGTTTACTAGATGTTTGGCTAGGCTTTGGCGGTCTTTAAAGATTCTAGCGCAGCTTTTACATCTCGTTAACAAATCTTTTTGCATTCTCGGTCTGCAATTCTTTTTGTGTTTTTTGAGTAGCATTTTTTTATGAAAGCCTTTAGAGCATTTGGGACATTTAAAATCGCCATCGTTCAACGGTGGCGTATAATTCGTAATGATATTCGTGTACATGTCATGAGAAGAATCTATTTCTTTCGGCGCACTGGGCGGTTCGTTTTTATTGTTAGAATCTTCGTCGTATTCTTCTTTAATACCATTATCTTCATCTTGGTCGAAATTTAAATTCGAATTATCGTCTTGTTCGCTGGGATACTCGAATTCTTCTTTGATAAAATTTTGTTTTGAAGATAAAAAATCGAATGAAAATTTGGAAGGAAGCGTTTCCTTTTCTGTAGCAGAAGACTTTTTACCGCCTTTGGCTAGATGGATCTTATTAAAATGTTGCGACAGATGATACTTGGAAGCCGACGTTTTGTAACACAATTGGCAAGTAATGCTCGGATGGCCTTTGTGCAGTCTATTAACGTGTTTCCACAAGTGAGAATTGCGTCCGTAAAATTTATTGCAAAGATCGCAATGGAAGTTGGAGTGTTCGTTTCTTCTATGAGCGCTGAATTCTTTAAACGAATAGAATTCGTCTAAGCCACAATCGACGCAACTCAAACCTTTGTAGGGAGTGTTGGCGCATGCTTCGTTAATGTCTATGAAGTCTTCCGGATCGAACATTCGCATTTGCTTCTTACAAGTTTCTATTAAAAAATCGTGTACTAAAACATGGTTTTCCAACCACTTAAAGTTATCATCGCCGTACTGACATATCTGACAGATATATTTGGTGGGTGTAGCTTGAGGATTAGAACAATTTTGGAGATGAGTTTTCAAATTCATGTGCGAAGAACATTGATGTAGGCATATGCCACAAACGAATCCAGCTAGCTGTGCGTGTTTCAGTCTTAAATGCATCATGAGATCCTGTTTACTGGTAAATACTCCTGAACAATTCGGGCAGGACAATTTGGAAAATTTCGAGTCTTGCTGAGGTTCAGAAGATTGGATATTATCTGAAATTAAATTTACAAATTAATATTCATTTAAAGCAAGTAGAGTAAGTAGCAATAAGATAGGGAAAAATGAATTGTTGGAATCAAAAAGAAGAAGAAATGGGTCTTTCCATATGCACAAAATGGGACTGGTCAATGGGAATTTTTCTACAGATAATGTGGTAAAGGGGCGGAAACAGTCTAACATAGACTCACAGATTCGGAGACATTAGATCGCAAAAAAATCAACCTTGGCATTAAAATAATCGAATCTACTTTTAGATGGCACCATTGGACAGATAGTAGTGCTTTCTATATATATGAAAACCTACAAGTCAAGGAGGTTGCGTTAATGGCCATGGTACGATTGCGCACGGCTGGTGTAAACCCCGAAGTAGGAATGGGCCAATTGAGGTTGAGCCTATGGCAGGAAGCGCTCACTGAGCTACCTCTGCTGCAGGCAGCCAACGATGCAATTGAACCCAGGTTTTTGTTTAACAAACCCTACAAAATTCAAATAAAACAGAACACAGAGCCAGATGCTACAAATGCAATACGCATATATACAGATGGTTCAAAAATGAAAGAAGGCTCAGGATGTGGAGTTTACTAGAGAGCACTAAGCCTCAAGATTAAGTGGGGAATGGGAAACAACACCAGCGTGGTTCAAACAGAACTGGCTGGTTTCTCAATAGCCACAAAAGAACTGACCAGAAGAGGAATTTCTGGCAAAAACATAATAATCTGCACTGATAGTAGACAAGCCCTATTAGCCTTGAACAGACAACGTGTTATATCGAGGCTAGTACTAGAGTGCCACCAAGATTTAGCTGACGTCTCGGCAGATAACAACATTATCCTGAGGTGGGTTAAAGGGCACGACAGGAGTAAAGGAAATCGCATTGCTGATTCTTTAGCCAGGGAAGCCGCTGGACTAAAAATTCTAGGACCCAGTGACACCTACGGCCTAACGACTTCGACAATTGCGGAACTAGCCAAACGTTACACCCATGCTCAATCCCTTAAGAGATGGGATGGAATCAAAGTATGCAGTTTTGCCAGGATCACCCTGGGCGACCCTGGGAAGCTGGCGCCGAAGAAATATTTGGCGATGACCAGGAAAAACCTACGTTTAACAGTAGGATTTCTGACTGGTCACTGTCAACTAAGTAAACACCTCCATACTATGGGGCTAGTGGACACACCTCTATGCAGGATGTGTGAAAAGGAAGATGAAACTGTCAGGCATGTCCTATGCGAGTGTCCAGAGTTATCGTCAATAAGAGAGTGTGTGTTCGGTGAGTCTTGGCATACACCTGCCGATATAAAGGAGATGTCTCCCAGTGACCTGTCCACCTTCCTGAAAAGGACAGGATGGACAATGACCTAGGAGGACAACTCCTCGGGAGGATGTACAATAGGTCACATGTGGCCTAAGTGCTGTGAGCCTACACACTCACCCTCCCTACTCTACAGATACAGATACAGATATATGAAAATTTAGCAATGTTGTCGAAGTACAAGGTTTCATTCCTATCAATTTGTTGCAGCCAACTCCTTAATACACAATCCTTCCGAAGACTAGCCATGTATAGTTTGGCAAACTTATATGAAACTGGGCCACGTTTAACTATACAAAGCTAGTGCTGAGTATGTAATAATATAGTGCTTTCAAGTGCCTGTTTCATTTTTTTTAATACTGAATGTTAAAAGGTAAACAGTTTTCAAAGAATGTTATGAGTTTGCTTCAAACTCCTAACGAACTTAATTGGTGGAGATCGGCCCGTTCCTGTGCAACCACCTGAATTGATATTGGCAAGCGCTTGCGTGGGTTCTTCCTTCTCACTTCCACTATTGACTGATATTGATCGTCTTTGTTTCCTTAATACTTACAGATAGGTTTGCCAAAATATAAGCTTGTCATTCTTCAAATAAAAGGACAAAATACACCACTGAGTGGTCTACGGTGTTGCCTTGCATTTGGCAAACAGTTGAAGTCCTTGGTAAAATTAAGGGCAACATCCTTCTTTCGGCATGATTGAACTTTGCTTGAAACTGTAAAGCTTTGGGGAGAAAAAAGTGTACAAAGTAACAGTCATGGGAGGGTTATGGATTTTTTTATCTGAAAGGTTTAGAAGGGGAAAGCTTCATTGGGTTGCCGCTGAAGGCAGTATACTAATATAAAACTATTGTACCTTTATTGTACTTTCCATGGGGAGGATTTCAACCCTCCCCCCCTTATATACACCCCTGCAAAGTAGAGTGGATCTCAAATTAAGGGCAAATCAATGCCATTTTGAATTTGGTTTTTATTTGTACAACAGTCTTTTGTAAAATATTTTCTGAATTGGAAAGTTAGTAGGAAAGATAATCTTAAAAGGCCAGGAGATGTAGTCGATCTATTGCCTGTAGTGCTGCTGGATTAACCATGATTGGAAACAAAAACTCACCTATCGATTCAGTCTTTTTGAGATCGGAAATCTTAACGAGATTTGGTAACTTTTTCTTGCTCTTCTCTGGAAACGATTCTCCAGATCCAGAAGATACAACTTCAGACATGTCGATCCCGTGAAATTCAAATACATGTGACGCTAGAGCCGAAGGACCGGAAAAGTGAGTATCGCATAACAAACAACTTTGTGGTAAAGAAGAGAGTAGCTTTTCGTTCTAAAAAGAAAAAGATTATATTTATCGTCATTGTACACTAAATTTTATAAAGTATAAGCCACTCAAGTGCGAACAGGATTATGAACCTACAAAGTCGACCATGGGCCTAATAATTTGTAATAATACAGAAACTTATTCAATTCAAAGATAAAACTTTGTTAACTATTTGACTTCAATAGAAAGTGCAACTTAATCCAAATTATACTAGAGATTATAAAGCAAAAATAAAAATATTAAAATCAAGAATATGCTCAAAAATGGCTTCTACTTTAGCAAGTTAGTTCTTCATTTTTTTGTGTCGTTAAAATGATTTACCTCATTAGTTATTCGTATCAGTGGCACTTGTGTAGAGTTTAGATGTGGGAAGAGTAACTTTTTAGAGGCCATTCCCAGAAATCTTATAATTTATAATAATTAGACGGCATGGGATTAAAAATATCTCTCTTATGATTGACTTATGAAAGATTATATCATTTTATTGTTTTATTGCTTTTTTTCGTCTAAATTGTATATATTGGACAGTTCGTTTTAAATTTTACCAAGTGCTAATTAAAGTGTCGCTTCTTGCTTATCTATGTACGGTGAGTGAGAAACGGTAACATTAACAATAATTGTCTGTTTTCAAGTCTCGCGTTCGCACTAGACTGGTTTTGTCTAATAAATAAACCATCCTTGTAGTTATACAGTTGGTACAGACGAATATTATAAAATTTCATTGAAGGAATGTGATTAAAAAGAATATTAGTCTCCGAGACTTTTCTCATGATTTGAGTAGTAATAATTTTTTTAAGTCTCAGTCAAGGTCCACTCCAAAAACTCAAATACACCTAATGGGGGGGGGGGAAATAAAAAATTGGGAAGAGAAAACAAAAAATGCTTGGACATGGAAATAAAAATGTGAGAAATCAAATTAATATGAAAAAAAAAAATCGCCAGGGAATTATTGAATAGCGTTTGAGAAAATATTGAAACAATATGAAAGATAGGAAGTCGAAGAGGCCAAAAAGACTCAAATATCAGTGCAAATGAAGAAAAAAGTTACAGAATTATTTAAAAAAAATACTTGGTTCGGCAAACCTTTTTAAATATATTAAATATATTGATTTATGAGATGTACTTTCAAATTTCACCTCAGGATCAATTGATTTAAAAAACAAAATTAATTGGTAATAATAAATAGCCGGCAACGGTGCAAACTACATGATGCCGTTATAAATATCGAACAAAAATATCACGATTTTAAAAATTAATTTTATTCTGGTTTTAGAATTTGTTGTTATAGTGGCAACAGAAGTACATAACTCGAGAAAATTTTCACTGTCTTACTATCACGGTTCATGAGATACAGACGGGCAGGCAGACAATAAAAGTAAAAAATTGGATAGACAAATGAAGATTTAAAAATAACTGCAGAAAATTGTACCTAATACACGACTTTCAAACGCGACAACGGAAGGTTGTATTTCATATTTGATTAAACAGAGTTATATTTGGCGTGGCGTTAAATGCAAAAGATATATTACCATATAAATTTCAATATTTATTAGGTTTACAGTGACAAAAAGTGATGAACGAATGATCTAAGAATAGAATATCTTTGGAAATAGGTAATAGCTGTCAGTGTCATAGATCATAAATGTTTATAATAAAATTGAAACTGTTTTATAACACATAAAAAGATGGATGGTTAATTTATTTTTTTGTATGTAAAATATTGTGATATTTACTGTATTTTGCTGATTATCCGGGTCTCCGTTGATCAACTCCTTTTTAATAGGATCTTGTTTAAGAAAATTCTCCCGATGTTCATAATTAAAATTTTCCTCGCAAATATTTGGAGTATCTAATTTCTTTGGTATCTTACTTTTTCTTCTATTACAACTATCGAGTTTGTAAATTTTTGGCTTGTGCGTTTCAATAAATTCGTTTTTCCTTTTGAGATTTTTTCTTTGGGATATTTCAGTGATCAAATTTTTCTGGGTATCGTCAAAATAGTGAGTTTTCGGTGGAAACACCCTTCGACTAGTATAAGAGTCAACTAATTTGCAAATTTTAGTAAAAGACTGTAATTTATCACATAGAATAATTTCACCTTTGCCGTCGAAACATTCATCGAGACTAGATTCGGAGTCGACATCGTAATCAACTAAACGGATTTCATTTGGAGTCACCGAACTGATAGGGTTGTTTAGATAGTTAATTGTGTGAGGGAAGCTCTGTCTAAATTCGTCAAGGTCAACATGTTTTCCAATTAAAACGTCCAAATAATCATCCGTCTGATTTGCTTTGCTGATCTGCTTGTGGCTGAAGTCGACTAGGCAGCTCTTGTCTCTTTTCTGTTTGGATTTCAAGCAGGATTCCTGAATGTCAAATTGTGCTTCTAGAATGATGATGTTTTGTAAACAATTCTTTATAAAGGAGTAGAAATTGTCTACGCTTTCCGCGCAATCTCCGCAAATGGTATCCGGAAGAAGAGAGTATGGGGTCACCTAAAAAGGGTAAAATAATGTTAATACTCAATTAATTTTACAATTAGTTAAATTATTTGATTAGTATAAGACATTTGTACAGATATTAATTTGAATTTTGCATTAATATTTTGTTGGTTTTGTTTGATAAATCATTTTACAAATTGTAATGTTTTTATTACACTTAAAACCGTTATTTTTTTTAAACTAAATTATTATCAAACAAAACCGAAGTTAGAATTTGGTTAAATATAGGAAGAAAATAAATAAAGGTTATAAAAGTGTTTTAGTTAAAAGTAATTAAATAATTTGTATGTATATATGTCACATAGCAGATTTCAACACAAAAATAAATATTGTTGATTATGGCAAAAGTTTTTGAAAATTCGACGAAGCCAAAGTTTAAGTTGCAGTTTAA
>CAJUYG010000174.1:125631-177467 GCA_910591675.1 Galerucella calmariensis | reverse complement strand
AAACACGAAAAAGTCTCAAATCTTATTTTTTATTATTTATTGTTAAAATAATGACCAGCCTATGCGTATGGGTCTAGCTAGCCATCGAAAACTCTATGGTGGAGAACTCGAGAAACAAAAATAGAAATAGAAGAAGAAATAAGAAATAAGTTTAAAAAATCATTAATCTCTACTCAAAACATTTGCAAGAATATATTTTATTTATTTGAGAATATTCAAAACAATGGCTACAAGCACTGAAGATGCCAAAGAAAGTAGAAAACCAGTTTGTTTGATAATTCTTGGTATGGCTGGAAGCGGAAAAACTTCGTTGGTTACCAGATTGACCAGTAGTAAAGATAAACCTTATGTAGTAAATTTAGACCCAGCCTGCATTAACTTACCTTATTTTGCCAACATAGGTCAGTAATGATGGTAATATAAGAGTAAAGCTCTTATTTTAATAGTCCAATGTCCTAATGACCATTATTTTAGATATTAGGGATACAGTA
Source organism: Galerucella calmariensis (assembly GCA_910591675.1). NCBI lineage: Eukaryota > Metazoa > Arthropoda > Insecta > Coleoptera > Chrysomelidae > Galerucella > Galerucella calmariensis. The sequence goes on along the minus strand of CAJUYG010000174.1, from coordinate 176,976 downwards.
AACTATAAAGAAGTAATGAAACAATATAACTTGGGTCCTAATGGAGCGATTGTTACTTCATTAAATTTATTTTCAACGAAGTTTCCAGAAGTTCTTGATTTTATACAAAAATCACAACATAAACACTGCATTTTAGACACGCCTGGTCAAATAGAAGTTTTTACATGGTCTGTATCAGGGTCTATTATAACAGAAACTCTAGCTTCTTCATTTCCTACAGTTATACTATATGTTGTAGATTGTGTTAGAAGTACATCACCAGTTACATTTATGTCAAATATGTTATATGCATGTTCAATTTTGTATAAAACTAGACTGCCCTTTATTGTAGTTATGAATAAAATAGATATTGTAGACCATTCATATGCTAAAGATTGGATGACTGATTTTGAAGTATTTCAAGAAGCTTTGGAATCAGATGAAAGTTATATCAGTAATTTAACAAGATCCATGGCTTTAGCATTGGATGAATTCTATCAAAATCTTAAAGTTTGTGGGGTCAGTGCCGCAACAGGTCAAGGACTAGAAGACTTATATAAACTAATTGAAGATGCTGCAGTTGAATATGAAGAGTAAGTAATGATATATTTTAATGAGCTGTTTCATTAAATATATTTCTTAGGGAATATCGTGTGGAATGGGAAAAAATAAAAGTAGAAGCCGAAGCAAGAAAAGCAGAACAATTGAAAGCTAAAAAAGAAGATGAACAAGAAACTTCAAGTTCATTAATTACAGAGGTTTCCAATGGCAGAGAATTGTCTGATATTTATCTAAGGCATCCCACCAATGAAAGCAGTTCCGACTCTGAAGGAGAAGAAGCACCCTTTGAGAGTATGTATCAAATGAATGATTCACCTCTTACCAGATGGCTAAAATAATTATTTCATGAAACAACTCCAACTTTTTTTGCTTGTTCATTAATTTTTCTTACAGGTTGTCAAAAAGAAGAAGAGGCTGAAACATTCCAAAAAGTTTTGCAACAACAACGAGATATGCAAATCAGAAGGGCAAAAGAAGCTGAAGCTAAGAAAAATCAAAATGTTACTTAGGTTTTTAAGTTCTTAATTTCTTATAATAAGTTTAAAATATTCTAAAATATTTTTTATCAAATTAATGCATCTTGTTTTATTATGTATTTATTTTTCACTCTAGTGCTATTCCTATTCACTGAACAGTTCTGACATAGTTTGATTTTTGGACCCCCTAAACCCTCGAGTGTCAACCATTTCGAGAACCTTAGAAAAAAAAATTAAATTTAGATGTATGGGGAGTTGTGGGAAGGTCGTTTTTATCATATATTATATCATATCATAACTAGCTGTATACAGGGTGGTCCTTAAGTAATTGTACATAGAAGTACAGTACAATCTCCACTTCAAAATATTGCGATTTAAATCAACTAGCCTTAATAAAATGTGGATCTTAAGAGAGATACAGGGTGTTGAACATGAAATTTTAATTCTCGTTTTTTACAATAACGCTTTTTGACGTATATGCACAAAAATTTGAGGTCGGGGGTTTTTTGATACAAAATTATGATTTCTCATATCAAAAAACCCCCAACCTCAAATTTTTGTGCAGATTCGTCAAAATGCGTTTTAAAGTTATTTTAAAAAACGAAAATTAAAATTTCATGTTTAACACCCTGTATCTCTCTTAATATCAACATTTTATTAAGGCTAGTAGATTTAAATAACAATATTTTGAAGTGAAGATTGTACTGTACCTCTATGTGCAATTACTTAAGGACCACCCTGTATAAGTTGTTTTAGAGTAAAATCAAAAATCTGAATGTGCAATTTAAATGTCCCTAGATTCCAAATCGTCTGGCAATGTTTGGAGTGCATCTGCTCCTCATGCTGGGAACACAGCAATCTGTTGGCTTATCAGTTTGAATGTTATCTTGAGACTATGTAAAGTCACAAGGTTTGTCAGTTAAAATGTTTATCCCATGAGCATTCTGCCTGAAATACAAAGGTATATTTTCCTAGTGAGAAGGAACAACTTATATTCTTCATTTCACTGTACACAAATGAATTTTTAAGCAAAGATCTTCAATTGATGTCCTGTGCAATTATCAATCATTACAAATGTAATTTTGCCAGCATTCGATTCAGGGCAAACAAGAACCAAATTTGGCATTCTGAAATTATGGATGTACCGCCACTGTTCATTATTTGTATACTATATGATAAGTAGGTGGTACACTGCCAAAACGTCTTACAATTTCAATCAAAGAAGCCCAAAGTAATGTCAAGCTAAAAAATAATTGTCAATCTGTATTCAAAAAATTACCATGTGGTTAATATAATGTTCTGTTAGACACACAAGTTATTAATATTGATCGGGGAATCGCATTTAGCTGATACATTATCAGAATATGTTCTATACGTAAAAAAACATGTTACGTAGTATCTTCAGCTTGTTTCAAAATATAATAGATTCGGATAGAGAATACAATAATAAAAAATCTAGTACAGTTATTTATTTGGTGTCGAGTCCGGTGGATCATAAGATTAATATGGACTTAGAAATTGATGGAAAGTGTAGAAAGACGATGAAGACTGTCGAGGCAGTCGAAACGACTCAACCGTCAAAATATTTTACCATTACTACTGATCAGGGTGATGCAGTCACTTGTAAACATGCTACAGACAATAATATCAAAGCTAAAAAGCAGGTAAGTAGGTACCTACAAATGCTCAATATTTCATATTTATTTAGTATAAGTGTTCTGTATATATACATTTGAATGATATCTGGGATTTAAATTAAGTTTGAACAAATCAGAGGTATGGTCTACCAAAACGGAAATGCATAGTTGCCAAGATTTTTACCAATATGCTTTGAACAGTTTGAACTAGTTTCGAAAAAGCTTGTCATGGCAAAATAATCTCGTCAAGGAATTGTAAAATGTTGCAGATAGACTTTTTTCGGGAATAAAAATTAAAAAAACACAAATAACAATAGGATATCTTGACACCGTTTGAGATCATATATGATCCTTTTTAATTTACTTGTCTTCCACTTTCAAGTTTTTGCTAATAAATAATATTAAAAATTATTGTATTTCAACTTTTAGTTGAATTAATGTAATACTTGAAAATATTATTGATATTTTAATGGTTTTTATTAGATCAAAAAAAATAAGGAGGCAACTGATACATCAACCGACGAAGAAGTAGGAGACAAACCTAGTTTTAGCTACGTAAATAAGGAATCGCATATAGAAGATGAAAAAACGGAAACAAAGAGTGGGGAAACACAAGGAGATGTTGGAATTAATGTAAGAGAACTCTTGGCTTCCTTGCCTCTAAAGAAAACACCCGTGCTTCAAAAAGGTAAAGAGTATGTTTTCAAGACATTTTAACGTATTCATTTAACATTTGATCTAAATGTTTTAGACAAAGACCAATTGGGTGTGCTGTTGAATCAAATACAAAAAATGAAGAAAGGTATGGAACGACTGCATCAAATAGCGAAACAGTTTACTTGTACCGATAAATTTAAACAAGATGTGGATTTATTAATGAGAAACTTGAGTCTTCAAAAACCAACTGATGAAACAACTGACAATAATAAACTGTCCCCGTCAGATCCATGAACGGTGTGTTGATTTTTTAAAATATCTGTATTTATTTTGTCCTGTACACTCCTATATAAATATTAAATTTGGAAAATTCTAGTGAAACGTATTAAAAATTTATTACTCTTTAAATAAATAGTATCTCAAAATCTGAGTATTTAGTAAATTCGAACAATGAACCAATTAGAAGAGGAAGACAAATTTCCGGAAGCCAACATTTAAATCCAGATTTATTTGGTTTTATCAGATTTCATGATATAGACAACCAAACATACATGAATGATTCATTAATAGTTATTTAACCAGCAAGTGTATTTAAGGGCTTTTAACAATCGAGATATTTTAATATTTGATATTGTTTATCGCGATTGAAATGTCACCGGTTCCAAAATATTACTGTTTTCGCTTTTTTTTAAATTATTTTTTGGATGCTCTAACAATGCATTTCTTAAATTTCATTATCAAGGGTTTTAGGTTAAATCTTCATATTTTATGCTAATGTTTGTCCAGGATAATATGTCATTGTTATAAGCTCGAGTTAACCCTGCCCCGAGAGTTAACCGCGACCTGTGGGTGATAAAGCGTTTTATAAAGCAGGGTTAGAGCTAAACCTCCCCCACCATTTGGCTCGGGTTAAATCTAAATCACAGTATAGGAACGAACTCCTATACTGTGTCTAAATCGTGAAGCAATGGTTAGGGTTAGGTTTGTGGTGAGTGGGTCTATAAGGCCCTCCACTGCGACTGGCAAAAGTTTATTGTGGCTCACACCTATTCAGATTTCACCAAACAAATTCAGCTTCTTAAAAAAGCCTATTAGGTAATTTGGTGAATGATGTTTCAGGTCCGAGGGCGAGAGAGAAATCCTGCCAAGCATCAGATACCTGATTCGAGCCGTGGCGGGGCAGACACAAATAATATGCTCTGCTGTTTCATCATCTTCCAGACAAAGACGGCAAGTCGGATCTTCCGACAGTCCAAGTTTTAACATATGATGATTCAGATGACAGTGGCCTGTTAGACAACGTAAGTCATGTCTGCTATAGCCCAACATTTGTTTGGAGACATTCTTCGAAGGATGTATAAAATCCTTTGAATTAACCAATCCTGGTAAATTATGCCAGAAGTCTAAAGCTCTTCTTGCTGTCCAGATATTTAGTGTTTGTTTGGCAAAACTTATTGCGATACCAATTGTAGGTTCTGGTCCGATAGAAACACGTGCGGCACCCTCCCTTGCAAAAGAGTCTGCCATCTCGTTTCCTTCCATGCCAGAATGGCCAAGGATCCAGTCCAGCAATACTTTATTCAGTTCTCCTATTGAGGAGAGTCTTTTTTGGCAGTCTAAAACCAATTTCGACGTTACACGGCGAGAGCTAAGTGCTTTTAAAGCAGCTTGGCTGCCCGAGAAACTTTTTATTTTTCTATGTATGAGATTCGCTTGCTCAACTCTCTCCACACATGACACAATGGTGTAAATTTCCGCCTGAAATACGGTTGCATAGGATCCTAGAGAGGTTGAAATTTCTGTCCTAGGTCTGCGCCCGTATACACCTGAACCAAGTCTGAGGGTGTTTTTGAGCCGTCTGTGTACCAACAGCTGTCTGCTATTAATAGTTCATCCTTGCGGAGGACCCATTCATCTCTATTTGGAATTAGGACGGTATAAGACAGGTCGTAGTTTACTGTTGGAGGCATAACGTCAGAGGTCATTCCCAGAATACTGTGACTTCCAGTGTCCACTAGCATTCTGCTTCATTCTGTATAAGCCTGATTTGTGCATTTAGAAATATGCACAATTCTGTATGTTGTCTAACTAGCCTCTCTTTCCAAAAATATATGGAGAGGAAGTAGGTCCAGAAGGATTTCCATGGCTGCTGACGGTGTGGAGTTGATAGCACCAGTAATTTCCAGACAAGCCTGTCTCTGTAAACCAGATAGCTTTGCTTGGGCCGTTCGCTGTAAAGCTTTTGGCCACCAGGCAATAGCTCCATATGTGATCATTGGTCTAACGATCATCACATATATCCAATAGGTTTGTTTGGGTCCCAAGCCCCAAGATTTTCCACAGATCCTGTGACATGTCCACAAGGATAGTCTGGCCTTATGGATAACTTTTTCCAAGTAAGTTTCATATCTAGGATAATCCCCAAATATTTTACTTCCACTGCAAATGGAATAACCTCACCATTGTAGGAAAGCGGTGGCAGATCCTCCAACTTTCTTCTCCTAGTGAAGTAGTTTCCTTACAGTTTTGCCAGGGTTAACAGACATCTCTATTCCATCTGACACCAACTGTGGACATCGTCCAACGTCTTTTGGAGGATATTATATGCTACCCTTCCTGACTTGGTCCTTGCCAAGATGACAAGGTCGTCTGTATACGCTTGCAGTTCTACATTTCCTCTTTCGAAGCAATGGAAGGTTATGTTAAAAACATGGAAAAAATTATTATTTGGCAAAACTGTTCTGTGGCAGACTTCTATTTTCATATATTTTTACAGTGGTTTTTTCATTTTCACCCTCTACTTTATAAAACCGGACATAAACGTTTCATAAGCCGATTTTAACGACTTACTGATTATAAAAAGTTGAGACCATTAAAATGTTTGCCTTAAATTGTAAATACTGAAATGTCAAATCAGTGACCACATTTGATTTGAATACAGTCGTCGTAAATTGTTAATTCCCATTTGATTTGATCAAGTTTTCGGTTTTTAATGACATTTACAACCAATATCGTAACCGCTTCATTTCAGCGACTGAATAAGCGCTTGCTACCGCAAATAACCGCTAAGTTATAACCAGTAATTCGCTAAAAATCGCTTATAAGAGGTAGAGGAATGCTTAAAAATTTCAAATATTGTATGAAGTAATTTACGGTTGGCCCCTATTAAAATTTTTTTATCGATTTTATTCTTATTTTATGCCGTATTTCATTGCCTTCATTAATCCTAGGGCTTAATATCTTTTAAATTTCTATTACAGAGTGTATAGTTTTTGAAATTTTTTGAATGAAATTATAGTGATGGAAAATAAAAAATACGTTTGTTAGAATGATATTTTTTTACTGTGAACACAATATTATACAAATTTTTAAATAAATTCTTAAAAAAAAAGACAAAGTCTTCCCTCTCAAAATAGCTAACAAAAAAAAATTATACAAAAAAGTACATAATAAAATCCTACTCGTCGTATAAATACATACCTAAATATAACTATTTCACAGATTTTTCTCAAATAATACGCGTTTTAAAAACACGCTACTTTAAAAAAAGTAAAACGATAAGACAACGGGAACCAAATTAATTTTGGAAAAATGTGGGGATGTGATATCCATTTTTTTCATACAGTGTGATCCGTTTAAAATAAAAAAACCATCGTTTAAAATCTATTGGGAGTCAAATGTTCTTTCATCCGAACTTTGAGAAATATTTTTGTTTGTACAACATACAGTCTCTTCGCAAAGAACAACAATATCTCCCAACACTTATTAGACAAAAGAATTAAAAGATATTTTCAATGGAACAGAATTTTGTTAGTTAGAAAAAATGGTATCTTCGAAGTTAAGAGATAATTTTTATATAAACATCAAAGACATATTCCTTGTAGCCCACTTTCTTATAAATGGGGACATCTTTTTGTTAGAGTTTGATCAACCATCCTTTGCCGACACGTCATACATTGTCCAGCTTGCTCTCTCATTCATGAAATGGATGATACGGAATTATGGAGTCATTAATGTATTTCTTATCTAAGGTCGACATAAATTTTATCTGTTACTTTTGACAGTTCAGTTGTCATATTTTCTTAACATATGTCATTGATTCTAATTTTGATGTTAAGTGTAAAATAAGATTCAACTAATAAAAGACATACGTAAAACAGCAGAATACGTCACCGATTATGACGTAACGGCAAAGGATGGTTGAACAAACTCTAATATGTACTAGTTTTACAACTTGAGCAACCTCTTTCCGATGGTCACCACTCCCAATTTATTAATGAAATACCCTGTATATTTTTACACCAATTGGAAGTTGAGTTCTCTATCTTTTCAATATATCTAATGACAAACAGTTTTTATAGAAATGCAACAACAGCTGAATTCTATTTTTCAGCATCAATATACTCTCGCGCAAAAAAAAATTTAATATCATGTAAAAGGTTGACAAACATCACCATTGTGTTGGTTAGGTGCGTCATGTCGAGGATATCCCAGAGATCAATGATGTGAACTTATAAGAGCAGCGAATCGAATAAAAATGGCATCAGGTCAAAACAATATTATTCCGAAAGCGGTGAAGTTGATAGCCACTTAAAAATCAGAACTGCAAATAAGTGATAAACGCAGGAGTTCCACAATCAGGGAAGGAGCATAAGTTGTATTAATATAGAAGGCTTAAGGTGGGAGAGGAGTTTTAGCTGGTAGCTGCCGCCCTTAGTGTGGAAGTTCCGGGTCAAAGTTGAGGGGTTTAAACATTCTGAGGCTGACACAAAGAGAATATTGACTAAGGGAGACAAGGAACTCTCATCCAGGCTGTTGAAACTGCGCAAGAGACCTTTTGAAGACAGTAGCCGATCTGATGACTGGACACTGCACCACGAGGAAGCATCTGCACAAAATAGGCAAAGTCAATGAGCCTATGTGCAGAAAATGTGAACTCTATGATACAACACCTACTCCTACTATGCTTCTGTGTGAACTGACAAGGACTCGGATGAAAGCACTTTGGAGAGGGAATAATACAACCATCGCAATCCCTCCAGTTAAACGGGTGGCCTATAATATAGGAGATACGAAGTTGCTGGAATGGAAGGAGATAACATGGGTAATGGTACAAAGATTCAGTTCAAGTACCTGGGCTGTTGAGCAAAACGCAAACATATAAATGAATTGATCTATTTAAATGATGGTTTTTGCGTTTCAAATGTTTCACACCATAGATTCGTGCTTACCTTAAAAAAATATAATTATATCAATTTTAAAACTATATACATAAATTTTTACGTTTTCAAATTGCAAATGAAACAATTTTCATCGCGAGCTTCAAAGTTGATCAATAAATCGATACAAATTTTCTTATATAATACTAAGTACTTATTTTCTATATCGTAAAATTTAAGGTCTCTAAATGGCTAAAATAACAACTGGTTTACATCGGGTTTAATAAGTAGAAAAAGAGTTGGAAGTTGAAAGCACGCAGGCGCTAAAAAATTTGGTAGTTCAAACGATCAAAAAAAAAAGATTAGACCAAATTTATTGTAATTTCGTTAAACATATTAAAGTAGCATAATATAACAAAACCAAATGCAAAGAAGATTCTTTCTTCAAAATATCTTAGAAGTAGGAGGAACATTCTAAAAGCAGAAGAAATATGTGTAATAATGCCAACAGTGATTTTTATAACAGAAATGTGTCAATATGGTAGAACTGACCCATTTTCAAGGTTGGAGTTACTCAAAGATGATGTCATTGAAGTGTTAAATGCAAACAATATTAATTGCAGCAACGAAAATAATATACAGTAGGTACACTGCGCGTCATAAAAACTGGTACACTTTTTTCCCAATGTAAACCTAATTTAATTAATCAAAGTAACAATCAGGCATATGTGTTAAATTTGTCAAAGCGACAGCTATTTAAGTGAGTTTAATAAAATGCGAATAATTTCCAAAATAGAAGTTGGTTGGTTCTATCAGACGACTGGTCCAAGAGTTTAATAGAAGCAAAACCACAATTAAGACATTAAAAAAAATATTATCAACAATATAATGGAGCTATGACATTCTATTTATTATAGAATGTAAACTTTTATGGTCGGAATGTTTTAACTGATTCAATTTCGAATTGCGTGAATCTCGTCTCCAAATTTCGTTGAACTTTTTCCTTTCTCATCAAAATTTTGTTGCTATTTTTAAAATCTAATGCTTTTGTTACCGAAGCATTGAATGTTATTGCAACTTTTTTTATACATCGCCATATTAAGGGGATTTATTTTAAATAATCAGTTTTCTTACAACAACTTGATCCTTGTCTCACCTTTTTTCAATTCAGTTATCTAATAAAACAACCATCTATTTAAAAAAAATTCAAACCAGTATCAATGTAACAATTATGTATTTATTAAAATATCACACTATTCAAACTAGTTACTGTTTTTGTATAAATGTTGTAATACATTCTAATTTTTCCACCTCTTTTTATTGCTTACAATCTCACAATATCAAATTGTATCATAACAACCAACATTTTCGTTGAACTGGCATCACTGCCCTGGAAATTATACCACAACAACTAGTTTAGCATTGACACATTTTAAAAGATCCATTTACACAGCTAGAAAAACACTATTTAGGTCACACAAGACTTAAGCACGACTACCTAATGAAAAAAGAAGATAGTCCGGTTTGTGATAATGTTATTATCAACAGTAAAAACACAAGAGCTTTTTTTATCGGATAAATTTCTCTTTGCAACGAAACAGTTTTGCCAATCACTAATTTTACGAGAAAAACTGACATGATAAAATCGCGACACCGAAGGTACAGCGATTTTATCTAATGTCAGTTTTTCGAGCAAATTTAGTGATTGGCAAAACTTTGAATTAAAGAGAAATTTATCTGATAAAAGAAAAGCTCGAATGTTTTTTGGCAAGATAAATTAACGACTGAATATTGAAATTATAAGTAACCAAACTTGCGACTCATTGTCATTGTGTAAAAGTGACGTCCGGTTACTAGATATTGAGGAAGAGAAGTTTTTATCCGATAAAAAAGGACGCACTTTTTTTATCGATGTCAAAGTGACAATAACATTTCCATGTATATGACATTTTAACATTGGAGTTAATTTATCACGGTAAAACATATATTGCTAGACTGAAAAAATACGATAGTCAGAGAAAAAAATACAAATTTACCACATGTACTATCGTCCATATTTGAAAGAAAATCCGAAAATAATCTGTGTCAATTTCTTAAGTCAACAAAGGTGTATAATGTTTTGTAATTCATGCATCCATCTAATGTAAATTGAATGGTTCCTGTCGCTAATAACCCTCAGCGGTTGATGCGACAATAAATTGAAAAAAAAAACAGAGACACTATTTTCGATTATTATAGTTGTACCAGTTTTATATGACGCGCAATTTACGGGGAAGGAGCTCTGATCACATGGAAGTTCAACTTGTACCTAAGTGATAATGTATTAGTAACTATATTTGGCAGGAATAAGGGTATACTAACGCATAGTTTAACAGGAGAACATATCATGCGAAAGAGGTCACGCAAACGAACCGTGAACTAAAAATATTAACGTAGTCATACTCATGTTATGATTTTCTGTTAAACCAAGCGTTGATATACTTGTATCGCTCTAAATATAATCGTTTCTTTCGAACGCATATTATTCTTCGATATGATCAGAGTTCAGAACTACTTGAATGAAGAAGGAACTATTTGAACAGTCTGAAAGATTTCCAATTTAATTAAAACGTTTTCATGTCATCCACGTGAAATGTACTAAAAATTAAATATTAGTTAGTGTTACAAATTTGCATACAAGACGCAAGTTTTCGAATGTCTGTGTGGGGATTGAGCACGTAAAATTTTAAGAGTAAAATTGGATAATTAAAATGTAGTAGTTGATTATATATTTAATAATTTGGTTCCCGTTTCTTTATATAACATCCAAAATAAATTCACACTTGACGACTCACTGGACTACAATGCAACTCATTTATTTTTGTAGTGCCGCAAAATACTATTTTTTTGCCCTGTATCTTTTTCCTAAAACGTTACATTTGATGTTACAAATCGTTGAATTTTCAAACGTATCATTATTTTTTTTTTTTAAATAAGTTAAGGACTGAAAATGATCGCCGTCAATTTGTGACATCAACTGCTGAAACTAAATACGAACTCGGTATTCGAACATCGCTTGACCATCAGTCTATTTAGTCTTCGAACGTTTTTTCCTCCGTTTTTTCAGCGTCCGATGATAGCACTTTTATTAAATCGTCTACACAATTTTTTGGAACAAGCGTACCTGGAAAATAACAAACACACATTAATTAATTCATTTATTGGATAATTACCTAAAATGATGTTAAAAAATATATACCCACCAACAATTTTGACATCATCTTTGGTCCTCAAACGAATAACTTGCATTTTATTTTGAGATCCCGTCTTACTGGCAAGCACTCCTTCTACTCTACTCCACACCGACAGTACCGAGCCGGAAACTACATTATAAGTTCGTCGTCTCAATCCTACTTCGCAATCGTGCCCGACTGAAACGTTTCGACAATTACCTCGCCAATATGCGTGAGAGCAGGTATTTACAGATGCGTCGTATTGCTGAGACCAAGATTTTTCTGCTTCTGCCGATTCCACCTAAAGTAACAAACAATATCTTCAGTGAACAAACCAGATCAATTACGCAGTGATTTGTTGTCCTGGATATGAAAATTATTTTGGGTCTATTTATGCCCACAATTCATGAAACTATCAATGATTTTGTAAGATTTGCTCTGATTTTTTTTAAATCATCATTTTCATTTAACATTTCAAAAATAAAAAAAAACGAGGAACAAAATAACATATATATTTATAATGACAGTTATGTTTTAAGAAATTAGAATACCTACATCAAAGAAAAAAAAAGAGGAAAATATCGAAAATATATTTAACATTTTCATAAAACGCCTTTTATTAGCTTTGCTTTCATAATTTTTCAGGGGACAATCTCTTTTCAAAGATCAGCAGTAATCTGCTATCATGTGACAATCCCATCGACCCTGATAGCACATTGAGAACTTTCATGAATACATTCGTAATCTGGGCACTTGAAAACGTTAAAATTCGCGATGATATCCAGGGCAACAGAAAAAAGGTTTATTTTTGTAGAGCTGTGTTATTTATTAATAGAAACAGACCAAAACAAAGAGTTCGCAAGCTACTTGTAATTAAACAACTCACTAGTGCATCATCTACATCAGGTCTTAAAATTTTGAATTGTTCAAGAACTCGCGTATACGCCAAGATCAGAGAGAGCTCGGAAAATGTTTGATAATTTGGTCGGTTCTGTACTTTATAAACATTTTCAAGTAATATAAAATTATCTATACCTTTTTATACTTTTTTTCTAATTCGGCTAAGCTTTCTTGTCTGAATTGCAAACCAGTATTAGGCCTATAAACCGAGTATAGTTGATCTTTCTTGCTCTCCTTTTTACCATCTTTTTTTCCTTTGGTACTGCCTCCTCCTCCACCGCCAGTATCCACTGCAACGGCCAATATGGCGGTCGTCTTACCGTTACGAACTTGATGCGATAACCAGAAACCTAGTAATGTAACGTCATATATAGTATTTGGCAGTATTGTTTGTCGACATAACAGAAAACACAAATAAATGAATGTATTTTTAAAAATATCATATTTTTTGCTAACAAATGATTCCCCTATAATAATTTATAAATGAACTTTAAAAATTTTAGATCGAGGGGTTTGAGAATGTTTTGGACTTGAGACAAATTGTAGATGGCGCCCCCACGTTCGCTGGCGTGCGTAAATGAAACAACCTGGAAATCCAGATTAATTGACCATTTTTGGGGTTTGTAAGTGTGTTTTTGCTCGACAATAATGTGAGTAAGCACATGAAATCCATAGTCGACACTTGAGAGTCACTCATACTCATACTCAACTTAGTTTGAGTTTAGCTCGAGGCGACTTTTCATATCCGCAATCATTACTTAAGTAATACTTCAATTTGAGTGAAGAAAGTTTGGCATCAATGTTATTATTAGGAACTTTTGGTTGCGTTTGGTTGCTCTCATATTCGAATTTGTATTTAATTCGTGTATTACCCCCCGGGAAGTATTTTATTCTTAGTTTATTTCTTTACTGTTCATATAATATTTCTTATTTGCTGCGTAAGTTTATTTTTCAAGTTAGTTATTTAATAGATAATTTTAGATTCTTATTTTAAATTTTTATAGTAGATATTATTTCATTAAAGTTCATTATTTCTTAGGAAAATAGAAAACAAATGAAAACTCTATTCGTCTAGCGAAAAACTAGCCTTAAGTGTACACCAATGTTGATTACTAGCCTAGGTAAACGATAAACGTGAGCATTATCATCTATATAGTTTACAAAATGAATAAAATAATCTATCATATTAATTTCCTTGAAAAATTTGAGACTCTAATTGCCATTCGCACCGATTATCCTAAAAAGTCATACTTAACTAAGTGACACTTATAATTTAAGTGGAACTTCGTTCGCGCCGTACCTGCCTTAACTAAGTGGGAGTTTCCATTTGACAACGCCGCAATTTTAAAATCTTTTTTTGAAAAAGGAATTAACGGCAGTCGTTTCATCTAAGCGTTTGATATTAGTTGGTGTCATCTTTGGTTTTGACTTTTTGATGAGTATTTTTTCTTCCGAGTCATTTTAGTAGTTTAAATATGAGCGGAGAAAAACGATCTTCTAGAATAAATCTCACAAGACGTGAAAAGTCATTATTATTAGATATTATTAGTAATGTCATAGAAAATAATCAATTTCAATTTCTCCAAGAAAATTGAGAGCAGTTTCCTTCGTCATTCTATATCTAAGGAAAAACGTCTTAGGATCGAATGTATTAAAATAATCGTTCCTTATACTTATATAACTGGGTATGCCGTATTCAATTATATCAATTATTTCTAAATCGTTATCATCTTCTAACATTTCTATTTCGATAAGACAAATTACAAATACTAAGATCTACCATCTATCAAAGCACAATTTACTCAAATCTAAACTGTCATGAATCAACTTCAAAATTAGTATTTCGAGGTTAAGTGGAACTTCAAGCCGTGGATATTCCGAGCTTAGTTGAGGTGTCCTTAACGTCGCGAGGGTGCCTTTAAATACGGTGCGAACGATTAAGTGACACTTAACGTTTAAGTGTAACCGGTGCGAATGGCACTAACAGACAAATAACAACCAAACAAAATGTCGATATCGTAAAATGACAGTGCAAGGTACAAACGTGGTTTATCGGTTAGACGTCTTCACTTAAGGGGGCTTGAATCTGTACAAAAATAATATTGAAAGAGCCCAATAATAAAAGACGAAAAATCAAAGAAAGTGCTTTAATACAACTAAATGCAGAAAAATATGTAGCTAGTATTTCAGCCGAATGTAGTCAAATTTGGTTACCAATGTTAGAAAGAGAAATTTCCAATAATCAATTAACTGCGTTATCAGGATAGCATCATAAGTTTTTATCCAGGATTTCTTATTATTTATCATTGGTATAGTTGTTAATCGATACACACTTCAATACACAAAATCACCAAACTGAGTTATACATGTTTTGAAAACAAAAATAATCATACACAAAAAAGTAACGAACGCGTTTTATTGAAATTTCCAAAATAAGCGGTAAAAAAGCGCTATCCCAATAAAAACCGTTCCTGGAACGTGCACTTCACTGGATTCCATTTCTAGTAGACTATCATATCGTTAGAATGTCATAAAATAGTATATTTTATTTCGCATTTTACCAGAGGTGTGATCTACTATGGATACCTTAATAAAATAACCTTAATAAAATTTGACAACAAAGTTTTGTAGTCTTAAACTTCAAAATATTATTGATTGTCTAGTTGTCATATTTTTTTCGTTGTGTCAGATAGGGACCAAAAATTATTTTATTACTAGTTAATCTTGTTAACGGTAGCTGGGACGCTACCGAAACGTCGAAATAAAAAAAAATAATAAAAAAAAACATTATTGTGGTTTGATTCCCAAAAAATAAGAGAAAAAATAATAAATAATGCCACAAGAAACTTACAGAAGATATGTACTCATATTTCACTTAAGTTAAACTCAAACTCAACCTCACTTTTCTCCTGTCAAGTGTCTCTGCATACAATAAGGATCAGTGAAGTATGAGTGACCCTCAAGTGTCGACTATGAATTTCACTCTTAATACTATCAATACATCTTACAAATTTTTCAAAAAATATTTTCCAAAAAACCGTTCAATCAGGAAGAAACAACTACTTCTCGTGATATATGCCCCGACATACATTGAATTATAGTTCTCGGACGGAGATGATTATATACAAGATGTTACAGGAGCTTAATTAGGGACGATTTCTTTTAATCGCATACTACTAACCTTCGTGTTCACCTAAGAGGTCAGAGAATTTTTCCAAAGCTTCCGGCCATGCCATGCCTCGTTCCACATGGACAGTATGAAGTTCCGTTGGAGCTGTACCTGTCGCGTGTTTTCGTAGGAAAGTCACCGTGCGTACCTTTTTCACTACCTCTCCTCCGGCGCCAAGATCCAGAATACCTTGAAACATAATTTTTTGTGAGGTTTATCGATAAGAAAATTTTTTGACAGTCCCAAGAACCAATCAAATTTCCTCATTTTTATCATATGAACAATTTCACCCAATCATCTCAACATTACACTGATTATTTTTTTCACTTGTCAAAATCTGACATTTTGGTGGTTTTAACCAATAGCAATACATTATTCTAGCGGTATTAAGGTGCAATTCTGCAAGCAAATGTTAAATTTTAACGCACAGCTAAAAATAAGACAATCTTCTAACCCATTTTTGCTTGTCTGTATGCATATTAAGTTTTAAAGTATTAAAGGAAAACTCTTTATTGGATTCCATACATGTTAAAATTTGAATCATAAACTTGACTATGTATAGATTAAAACATTTATAATAGCGTAAACTTGGTCAAATTTAACGGCGTACCGTTAATTTTTAACCACTTCTTATAGAATTGACCCTTTTTACTGATAATTCTGCTTCCTTATCGATAAAACCTTGTTTACATCAAAACGTCAAAATTTTACTTTGAATTTGTCATTATTGACAACTAAAAGTGCTTCGAAGTTTATTGAAAAATGAACACAAACCGATTGAGTGCCATCACCCAAGAGAATATTAAACATTCAGGTAATACAAAATTTTAAATTTATGAAAAAAATAATCTTCCCAAATACAACTCGCTCTTCAAATTTTATCACATAATTTTTTATTTTCATCACTCAAACTTGTTTATTTGAGGCAAAAACATTCAAACAAACCGAATTTAGATAAAATCCCTCGTCCTAACGGACTCGTGATTTTATCAATCGGTTTGTTTTCATATTCTTGCCAAATAAACAAGTTTTCGTGAAAAAGAAAAAATTATCGATAAAATTTGAAGCACTCGTGGTATTACCTTTGATAACAGACCATGGGATATTTTCACGTTGTTATGGACACATATTGATTTATTTCGATTTTGAAGTTTTAAATATTTAATATTTGGAAATGTCACGATTTAGTTGTAATACTAATTGTTCCTATGTTAATTCAAATACATTGTTTCAGCTCTGTAGTATTTTTTTTATAATTAGCAAATAATTTTCTCGGACATTGATAAATGCTCAAAAATTTTATGACAATTTCGAAAGCTTGTTGCTTGTTGCCTACAATTATCAATGTCCTTGGGTTATTACTACTGATGACAGCAAGAAATCCTCAAAAATGCCTCACAAAATGATTGGACAATAAATTCAACTCACCCAAATCAAATCTTCCAGATCTCTTAGCAGATGTGATGATAGCAGCTAATGTATCAGTAAAATATCTGAAAAAAAAATAAATATAACAATTTTTTTTAAACCTAATACCAAAAATAATCAACTTACTTAAACAATCTATTTTGTAACTCTACTGGCATACCCAAAATACGATTAAGGAACTTTGACATATTATTGTAATCCTTATCCAAGGACAGCACTCCCGGCATATTTTCGCTATTTACAATCATCCCCACGCCTATTAGTGCCGCTGCGATATCTTTGAAGAAATCACCTTTGTAGTCACGCGGGGGTGGAACTACCGGCTGTTCATAACCCATTATAGCTTTCATTATTGCTTCGAGCGCCGAACGACCGTATTTGTTGTCGATGTTGAATTGGCTAAGATCGCGGGTTTCTGTCGCACGACGATCTCCGTGAGTTAGCGCTCCTAGACTTTCTAATCTGAAACAAAAATATTATTCATACTTATTTTTGATTATTCTAAAAATATCAATTTTTTTACCTTTTAGCGACAATCGAAGCAAACCTTCTTTCACCGGCTAGATCTGATATTAAGAATATATATTCGGGAGCGTTAACTTGATTACTCCGGTGGGTTCTACCGAACTGCTGGATAGCTCTATCGGCAGACCAAGGTAATTCTAACGTGATGTGTACCCTCCGTCGTTGATTTTTCACTCGCCTGTCACTCTGTAGGGATATACCTATAAGATATCAAACATTTATATCAGATCTAAAATGCAATCACCTCTACATATGCACCACTTCGTACTTTCATTTTTGACAGCCTTTTTAAAGGGATAATAACATCAAATTTAAAAAAAAATACATACCACTCGATGCAGCTTCCGAAATGATTGCAACATCTTTCTCGCCATCCATAAACCGTTGTTTTTCCGTCAAATTCAACGTTTCCAGAGGAACATCATTTTCCGATCTACTTTCATATTGTATACCACCATCTTCTGTCGAAACGACTCTACCTTTACGGCCGGTCATTTCAGCGACATTTTCCGGTCCTCCTAATTCATCTATGAGTTGATCTAAGGTATTGGGCGGGAGTTTTTCTCCTAACCTTTCAATGGCCGTTAAAAGTTCTTCTTTCATACAACAAGCGCGTTCGATAGCATCCATAGGTGGTGCGGTGAAACCACTACCGTTAGGTTTATTAGCTACTACAAATAAAATGTATTGATTTCAAGTCAAGCTTATGGTTAAGGCAAAGATTACAGAATAAAAATATTAGATGTTTCACTCCAGGGAGGTTTGATTCAAGCTGCTGTCCCAAACGGACGCCGCTCTCATAAATTATGTTTACGAATCGCTTTTGTTATCAATAACGAGACCGGTAGATACCAGACAAGCTCGAAAAGCTTATTTTATTTTAAGCATTACAGGGGTAAATAGAGAAATATATATTTAAATTAATGGGATTCCTTATCACAAAGGTTTATTTTTAAATGTTAATTAGTTCGAAAAATGAGAGTAAAATATATACGGACTCTGGTATAGAGACTTGCATAATATTTCAAATGAAATTGCTTACATGGATGATGAAAAGAAAATTTAGTAAATTCGTTCAAAAGGAACTGACCAATTCCCCTTTGGTTAACTATAGAATTGAATTTTTGTGTTTTCTTGCTTAATGTACTTGTTTATTATAAAAATAAATCCGTAATTTTGTATTAGCAAATATTACAAAATATTTAGAGTTTAAGCTTTGCTATTAAAGAGAAAAATATTAATATGATTTTTTGCTCATTTCAGCAATTAATTAATAAATTTTAAAAATCTATACAACTTAAATATAAAACACGAACAACCAATAAACACCGTTCTAAAATAACAGCGC
Organism: Galerucella calmariensis; assembly: GCA_910591675.1. Lineage (NCBI taxonomy): Eukaryota > Metazoa > Arthropoda > Insecta > Coleoptera > Chrysomelidae > Galerucella > Galerucella calmariensis. The sequence continues at coordinate 157,925 of CAJUYG010000174.1, read as the reverse complement.
TCGACGGGCGACGTCCCGTATAATATGCCAAATTAAATGCAAGTAAGGACGTAGCGACGTACTGTACCATCCAAGTCACCAGCGGCATCGGTGCTTTAGGCGATAAATTCGAACGAGTGAAACATCTTATATTTTTATTCTGTAATCTTTGGTTAAGTTAAAGTTAATATATTTGTTGCGCTGTATGTCAAACTCAATTTAAACCTTCCCTAACCTAAGCCGCCAATTTGGGAGGCTTACAAGAGAACTTAAATTCTGTTAACCTTAAAATTTACGTGCTGGCTGTTGGTTTGTTGTGTTTTAATAATAAAATTGATACTTTCAACGATTATTTAGATGTGTCAACAATAATAGAACATAGTTCTGCCAAATTATTTTCACAATGGACAATATAACTTTTTTTTCTACTCATTTAAATTTCACCAGGCCTCTCAGATCACAAGGACAATGAAGAGGTATACTCACTAGATTGCGAAGGGGCACGTTGTGCTCCCATTGGCCCAGAACCTTTCTGTAACATAGCGAAAGCGAGGCAAAAAACTAATAGCAGTACTTGGACAATAAAGCAATCTCGACAATGGTGGAACAAGGCGCCAAGATAGTGACAGGCCAAAGAGTTTATCAAGGAGCCCTCGCAAAAATTCTCTGAGCCAGAATAGGCAAACAATCAGGATTCTGGTTGAACTACTGACAGGGCATTGTAGACTGAAGTCTAGTTATAAGGACAGGTCTAGAGAAGGAACTCTAGAATAACAGGACACACACAATAGATTTGCAAAGGTCAAGGTGGACATGCTCATAGAAGCAGATGTATAAATTGGCGGCAAAAATGTGATTTTCAAATAAAAAAATAACATGGAAACACAAATCAAAAATTTGAACATTAGATAAAGTGAAATTATGAAATAGGGATGATGAATTTTTTGACACATAATTTGGTTTACATGGATTTTCGTAAAATTATACCTTAGACCTGAGTTTGTATTAAATGCATACGATTTTTTTGGTATCCGAAAGACTGGTTCGTTACATGATAAGTATAGGATTTTTACGATAAAAAGACGATGATGCCACTTCTAGTTACTTTTCTGCTTATCAGAATAAATATTAATTTACCAACTGTAAATACAATTTGTCCTCAACAGCCAGGGCAATTTACAGCTAACGGGTTGGCAGACGTTGTCAGAACAACTGATAAAATTCCCCAGTTTGTTTTGACGTTTATCGACATTCGATCATCGTCTAATATTCACAAGTTTTTTTGGTGCTTTTAAATTCATTGTGTCTTCAAGATTAAAAAAACAATTATTGTCATAACTAATTATTCAGGCAAAACTAAGTGTGTAGTTAATAAAATTCCGAAGCAGCTGAACAGTAAATGTCAAGAGATGATAGCATCTTTGTTAAGCTATTTTGAAGGAGAATGCCGAAATGGGGGCCCGCTTATTGCTGTAAGAAACGTAAGTAATAGTATTCGCTATTTGTATTCCTTAACTGTCAATCTAACATCAGATTGACTTTTCTAGTTTTCGTTAAGTAAAGAAAAAAACTACAGCTTGGCAACATCATAATATTTTGTTTTGCAACGTCATCATCTTTTTATCCTAAATAAACTATATTTACATTTTTTCGAAAAAAAAGACACACCTTTAGTTGTTTTTTGGCTCAGCATCAATGACAATTTATCCTGCGCAGATATCTTCTTTTTGGGAGGTTTTTTTTGTTTCTTTCCTTTTTTCTTTCTATTCCAAGGATCATCATCGGAATCACTGCCCGATTGGAATGGATTAAAATCACTACTGACGTTCGAATCGGAATGTTCTTCGGAAATTTCACTTTCCACTTCGGACATTTCGAAATCCGAACCCTCACTTTTGTTCGAATCTTCTGTATCTGAAGTCGACCATTTGTTGCGTTTCACCGCTCGAGCAGCTGCTTGTCGAACTGAAAATGCAAGTAATAAATGATATTTGTCGTTCAAACTTTTTAAAAAGATTAAATCTAGAATCATTCCCCTTAATATTTCAGACAATAGAAAGAAAGAAATGCCGAAACACGTGAACTTTCTACTTGAAAGGGACACTTTTTAGCGCTTATGTCATAAACGTCAAAATCACCCCCCATTACTGAAGATTTCTTAATTTTTTTGAAATGCCGTTAGGTATCAAGTATCATTACTACAGTTATCAAGTTTTTCTTTGTGTATTTTTTGTTAAATATAAATTTTATTATATAACTCATGTTCTAATGAACCGATACAATCCTTGAATTTTCCTTAGTTACGACGTATTGATAAGTGAATATACCCCTTGACGACGTGATATAATCGTTTTGGTGTTTCGCCTCCTGCCATATTGTGATCATTTCTATAGTAACGAGCAAGCTCAATGAAATGTCAGTTAATTCTTCAAAATGCAGCGCTTTGGTTTCATTTCAAGTGGTGAAATTGATCAAGAAATTGCAAATTTAACATCAGAAATATGTACTACAAAAACGCATAATTATGTTTGGAAGCAGTTTACGGTGTTTTGTGAACATCGAAATTACAAACTTTCTGCTGATATTTCGAATGATTATTCGTTATATAATCGTAACGCATACCAACTCGAGTATACACAATATTTTTCGATTATTTACCTCTTCACTCGACGTATTTCGCGAAACACCACTCTCGTGATATTTCGCCAAAAACGTCTCGTGACTCGGTGAATAATCGAATATTGTCTATGCTCTTATGAAAACACCCTTTGTGATATTGTACAAAAGGGTCCGAACTATACAAATAGCTGGTGTAGGCAAGTGGAACTTAGCATCAACCCCACTAAAACCATCCTGATAGCCTTCACTAAGAAAAGAAAACTCAACCTCAAAACCATGAAACTTAATGGAACGAGATTGAATGGAGACAAGAAGGAAAGTATCTAGGTTTAACTCTAGACAGTAAACTCCTGTGGAACAAAGACGAAATCAGTTCCAAAATGGTGTGATGGAATGCCTAGACAAACTCAATGAACTAGGCGAGAACAATAGTCACCTTACTATGGATTCTAGGACAAACTGGAATAGAAGGAAATGAAATAGCAGATGAACTAGCAGCGGGAACAATATAGTCACCTTACTATGGATTCTAGGACACACTGGAAGAGAAGGAAATGAAATAGCAGATGAACTAGCAAAGAGGGGGACTGAAATACCTTTCTGGGGGCCTGAACCCTTTTGCGGAATCAGCTGCAATGTAATATTGGAAGAAATAGGTGATGCCAAGAAAAAGAGAAGATCTGACCATTGGAAAGATTTAGTAGGGCTTATACAATCAAAGACTCTTCTAGGTGACTACAACCTGTTGAGATCAAAATAATGCATAAGTCAAAGCAAAACTGCGCTAAGAGTTTTAACAGGGATCCTAACAGGACATTGTCGCCTGAATGGGCACCTGAAAAAGCTCAAAATAGTGGAGGAAGAAGAATGCAGATTTTGTGGAATGGAAGAAGAAACCTCCATCCACATACTTTCCAACTGCACAGCACTTCAGAATCCTAGAGCACAGCACCTAGGAGATTACTGGATAGAAGAGGAGCATTTGCCTAAGTTGAAGCCTGCAGACATCCTAAAATTCCTCCGGGAAATAGGAATAAAGGAGCTACTAGTTTCTGAGACTCTCCTCAGAAACTGAGAAGAAGTAAGGGGGCACATTGTTTATATCATTAAGAATATTGACTGTACCATGCCTCTTTATTTTGGAAGCTATTTTATATATGCATAAAAATAAACATAAATATAACACAGGATCAAATATTCATAACTATAACACTAGGAGTAAGGATATTATTAGATTACCCAAAGTAAATCATATAACTACCTCTAAACAAACGGATTTTATTTATTGTAAAATTTACAACTCTATACCAATTGAATGGACAAGGTTAAACTATAAAAAGTTGAAGTATACTGTAGGGCATGCACTTGAGAGTCTGGCGTTTTACTCAGTAGATGATGTTTTTAACTGTAACTGGCTGGGTTAGTCAATTTTTTATGAAATGTTTTTATATATATGTTTGTATGTGTTATTGTTGACGTGTCTAAACAGGTTGTGTTAGTGAAGATTTTAGGAAATTTTAACTTTCATAAACTGTAATATTTGTAAGACCAATAAAGCTATCTATCTATCTATCTATCAATAGATCTTTTAGGTCTCAGTGAATGTGACCCCAAAATACATACATACATGCTCTTGTGAACTTATAACTGAAAATTTAATATCGCAGATGTTCCAGTAATCGTAGAAAGACAAAAAATGTTCCAGTCATGTAGAATAAAGTCGATCTGAAGAAGTATATAGTATGCTGTCGCACTACTTGTCTTAATGATAACAAGATCTTCATAGTAGATTGCAAGGTTAACATTTCAAAATTGTGTCATTAGTCCTAAGCCAATGAAGTAATTGAACGATATTATTTGGAAATTCCAATTTAGAACACTTCAACTGTAAATTATATTGAAAATTTCTTCTCAGTTGTCACTTTTGTCAAGGAATTCTTGAAGCCCTTTGTACAATGTAATAATAATTAAAATGACATACCTGGTTTACGTTTTCCTGAAGAACTATGTCCTTCATCGTTCCCATTTGCTATTGTAATTTTTTTTGCAGGAATAGGTTCTAAACCCAAAAGTTTTTGGATACGATTTCTATCTGGTGCCGGAAAGTGTTTTTCTACCAATGTTTGGAATACACCTAAAACAAAAATTATTTAATGTAAGTTCCTATTTATATTTATTTTCAATAAATGTTATTACTTTCCTAACAGATAAAGGGAAATTTTCAGCATTTACCTTTAGCAGTTGAAACGAAATCTGTCAATTCTCCGTCATCTCTTTCAAGTTGTTCCAAAGTCCTGGCTTCTCCCGTACTCTGCAAACCAATTACGACACATTTTCCCATTTTTATCGCCTCGTGAGCCACTGCCACTGCGTGTGGTACCTTAAACATTTAAACATTGAAAATATTTCCATTTGAAAATATAACAACCGATACCAACCTTGGCGGCTATACAGAGATACTTGAAAAATCTTTGATGTGAAGACCAAAATTGTCCCCACATCGTTTTACGCATACGGTTTTCTGCATCCACTAATTCGGCAGCTTCGTGGAACTTTTGCATTGCTTCGACCCATAATTTTACACTTGCGTCGTATACTTTTTCGAAATCTTTCGACAATGGAACTTCTTCGATTTTAAACGCTACGCCGTGAAAGCTCAACTGTCTCGCTGAAATATCAAGTAATTGATTTATATTTGCACAACATACATTCTGAAAGTACCAGAAATTTATCATTTAAAAAACCCGGTACAACTGTATATTAATATAATAAAGGGGAGATTGTCCGCCACTTATTTACAGTCGAGATGTAGTAGAAGCCTTTATGGAGTTAATAAAATAGTTTGTCTGTTTTTTTTCTTTCTCAATCCTATTGCAAAATGGTAAACAATTATTTCTTTTTTAATGCTGCATAATAATAATTTTTTCTATAAGCCGGCATAATAAGTTTTTAATTCCACCTTTTGCTTGAGTATTAATGAGTATTTTGTCAAAATAAAACCAGTAAACATTGAGTATTCACTGATAATCTAAATTAATTCACTTACCTATATACATTCCTCTCAACTTCATATCCATAGCAACGATTTCCATAGCCCCAACTCCTCTCTTTTCGACAGCAGATATAAAATCTGCAAATTCTTTGAAGGGAGTTCCTTCGCCCCACAGTCCTAATCTTACCATGTATGCCATATTTCGAGGTTCTGAGGCTCCAGTAGCTGAAGCATAAATAACTCTTGCCAATGGAAGTTTATTTTGCAGTTCTAGTACTGTCAATCCTACAAAAAACACATTTATGTTTAGATATAACGAATGTTTTAGTATAAGATATAATGGAAATGGTTTTAATGGTATTCTAACACTATGGTAAATTGCAAAGTCAACATTTGAACTACTTGAAGTCAATGTCAATGAAGTACAATGGAAATTGAAACTTTAGTCTAGTGATAAAATAATTACCTGTTTTAGTAGGCTTTGAAGATCCGACCGGACACAAATTCTTCGCTCTGTGACATTCGTCGAAAACAATAAGCCCATCGAAGTCCGAACCGCACCACTGCAACAACTGTTTTAACCTCGACTTGTATTTTCCACCTGCTGAATTACTTTCACCAATTAAAGCGGAATACGTGCTAAAAACAACGCCTTTTTTCACGTTGCCGTTAGTGCTCGAATTAATTTTGGCATATTTAAGTTTGTTGAGAGGATGGACGTCTATCTTTCCCGCTCCTATGTCACGCAAATCTCTTTCGGCGTCGTATTTCAAGTCGTTAGACACCGACACCCAAATGGCTTTCTTGCGTCCTTTTAGGTAGTTTTCGTAAATGATTCCTGCTATTGTACGTCCTTTTCCGACACCAGCTCCGTCACCTACAATAAATTCATTTATATTTATATATATACGTACTGAATTTTTGAACAGTCAGAATGCATCATATTAATTTGCAATTTATAAAAATTACTATACCTATCAAGAAACCAGCTCTCGATTTATTGGGTAAAATATGAGAATGCGCTTGTGAAGCATATGTTATACTCTCCAACTGCAAGGCAGATAAATGTCCTTTATTTATCGTTTCATCTGGTACTGATAATTCGTACCAAACGTCTGCAGGAGCTACACTAGATAAAGAAGCAGTTTCTACCACGGGATCGGGATGTTTTCTACCCAACTTCAATTTTGATGGCATGTAGTCAGCATATGTTTCTGCAACACCCATTTCTTCATCGTCCACCTGTTGGAATAAATTTGAATTAGTTCCTTAAATATTAATAGATGTCAAAGATAATGTTTAATATTATTAAAACGCCTTAAAAATTTAATTTTCAAAAGAGCAGACCATTCATAAAGAAGCAGGAACTACTTCTCTGGTTATTTACCACAAGAAACATTGAACACACACAAAAAATTCAATTAAAATCGGTCCAGAAGTTTAAAAGTTCAGTTACAAACACACATGTTATGTTGTATCGACAAACAAATGTATAACTTTTGGTTGGTTATTTATATTTTAAATGAGCTTACCTCTTCTTCTTCTTGCTGTTGCATAGGTTTACTGTCCATCTGGTTCATCCACATGGATTGAACAGCTTTGTTGCTGAGTGGACCACCCCATGGGGGGATATTGTTACCCGGATAGAACATTGAGAAATACCCGGGGTTAAAATAGGGGTTTAGCATCTCCACTAAAAGAAACATGTGTTAATTATCAAAATACATTTTAGTTTAAGCGTTTTGAGTAACCGAAAACGTTATTATAAATATATTTTTCTAGGCAGTTGTTTCAAGTTATATTTCAAACTGTTACAATTCAAGAAATAGATTAACATTTCTAATCATAATATTGGTAGATGGTGGATGAGTGGTACTTTGTGTTGGAACATTCTCACCAAATACCAGATTCTAGCATCTAAGCTTCTTGAATACATTTATCTACAGATTTCACTCAAAGGAATCATTCAATTTAAAACCGATACCAAGTAATGGGGGTATCAATACATTGGTAAATGTGCTGAGTAGACGGGGAACATCTGAGGAAATATTAATATGGATAATGGCAACCCTGGATAAGGATGATAATATCCTATTTCGGACAAAATAACGTCAAAGCAAAATACATTTATGGATGACAATCCGGTATATATATTCGATAGCTGGTGAAAGCAAGAGCTCACACAACAAAGGTCATCAACTTTACACGACAGACTGCACTAGCAGGCATAAAACCAATATTACTAGAAGGAACGGAGATTCAATTGACCAAAGAAACGCAAGTATATTTCGATCACACAGGCTCACATGGAACACTTACAAACAAAGCAGCTATCTCCTAGAGCAGATGCTGAAGAATGTATGGTCATCTGTTACTAATTGAGGAGCCAAAAGCAGATACAATCAGGGAGCAGTGTATCCATACACATTTGAAAGTAATGTGAGTATTCTGAAGGCGTAGGAGATAGGGATGGGACAAGGGATACCTTTCCCATTATTCCCAGATAATTTCAAATTTTGAAGCATTAATAAATCTTTAAAAATAAGAGATAATTCAAATTAGGGACAAATTTATAAATATAGAAAAACTTGTATATGAAATGTTTGTAGGATTAATTTGTAGTCATTTTTATCACAATATTCACGATGAGTCAGTATCGGCAAATGAATAAATGATAATAATTTCAAAAAACTGGTAAATTAAAAAAAAAGTGCCGTTATTAGAAAAATACATTTTTTCATTATATGCTTTGTCATAATACTATTTATATCGCATATTAAACGATTTTCATAATAATGTTACAAAACAGTAGATGAACAAAGAAGTGTTTTCAAGATACTAAGCATTTTTTTAATGTTAGGTCTACTTTATAATATAATTCAAGAGAGTTGTCAGTTAACAAACTACAATTTAATAAATAAATGTTATTTATACAGGGTAGTCCGGATTGAATCTCCTGAACCATAAAATATACAGTAAGTAAAATGTGACACAAGACACAAGTTGTGTAAGTAATGGTCAATTACATGTAGGTAATCTATGTTCCTTTTCTTTCAACTCACTGTGTATCTTTTTTAAGGTTTAGGAAATTCCTTTAGTGGGAATTAAGATCCGTGCCACGCTGTATAATTTAAACACCGACAATCGAAAAAATCAATCCACCAAAAATTTGACACATTTTTTTATTCAATTTGATATTTCGTGTCACTTATTCCATAGCAAATACTGTAGTAGGAATTTTGTAGAGATCAAGTTGAAAATATGCGGGGTAGATAAATGTGAAGATGTATTTCCCCGAAAGTTGAAATATCTTGTAGGATGTAGCAAATACAACAGGGGGTGTTAAAATGTATCTCCATGCATTATGAACATTTAGGTTTTTTATTATCTTTTTTATTGAAGAAAATTCTTTATTTTCAAGTCGACGGTAATAAAATGCACTGAAAGTAATATTGAATCGTACTTTAAATACCTTTACCATTCAAATTTAGAAAAAAAATTAAATGTATTGGGTTAATATCGACTGTTGCCTTCAAAAAGACCTAATTTAATCAACATGGTATCTAATTAATGAAGGGCTGTGGAATTGAATCAAATTCTATTTGTAATCCCACTAGAAGATTTTGGAGGCTGTCAGGCAAAGGTTGGTTGGATGTTTTTGACGGTCAGTGTATAATGTACAATACAGCTAAGGTACACTCAAAACGCTTTGTCACTAGCGTTGTAGTAAATGAGATGGACGGAGCGCGACTTTTTTGAATAGCTCGATCCATCTGATTCGCCGATTCGAGTGTATATACTTAATACAAAACCACAGGCACAGCACAGTAACCAAAGCGAAATAATAAGTGTTTTGTATCAGTTCTAGGTTCTTATAGCAGATTAATATTAATATTTCTTGTTTACAGAGACTAATTTGAGCTAGAGTTTTACTTTTGAAAGTGCGTTCATGCTGCATGCAAATTTGTCAGTGTAAATAGAAAAATGGCTTTTTATTTATCATATAGACACTTCTGTATGTCAGTCTATTGGTTTTTTTTATGTCTGGTGATATGTAATGAAAAAAGCTGTGGATCACTACTAAGCACGTGTTTATACCAATTTTAAGTCACTCAAAATATCAGATTCAGATTTCCAAAACCATAAGCAAACTCTTTATCTTTATTTCCGATATTTACACTCTTACCATTACCTACTTCAGGGTTTAATAATCTCTAAACATAGAAAGTGACTTGAAGATATCATTGCATTAGTTTTAGTGTCCAATAAAATATCCCAGGATCACAATAATTAAGCTTTCTTCTAGCATGTCATGTCATTGATTTATGAAATGAGTTTAAACCTGCTTGATTAGGTACTTTATGTTAATTCTTAATCAAATAAAAAGCCAAATCTCTGTTTTAATCTGACACTGCAAAGAAAGGTATAAAGAAAATAGCAAAAATAACGCAAAATATGGCCCTTCATAACATTTTAGTTTCTGGATCAAAAGTGACCTGAATTTGTTCAAGTATATTGTCAAATCAATCCAACTTGCCCAAACTAATATAAATTTGGTAATAATGTGGTTTCCCTAGGTCTCATCTGATTAGTACAAAAAGATCAGTCAAAAACAAAGAGACTTGTGACCCTATAATATGTAGATGAAAGATATTGCAAAAACATTCAAAACTTTCTGTACCATATTGACTATATTTTTTTTTTCAAGAACTTTATTCAAATAATATAATACATAATTACAAATTTACATTTATTGATTTACAAACATTATTTGAACAAGAGACTCATTTCCAAATCGGCAAACACAGTGCTGGTCACGAAACAAATTATCTACAATTTATATACTAAAATCTAACAAATTTAACGTGAATCAAACATCACTCCTATGAGTTCAATTCCCAAACTCCTCTTGAAAATACATTTTTAATTTATATTTGAATTGGTTAATATTTAGACTATCCCTAATAGACTCTGGCAAACTGTTAAATGTCTGTATACTTCTGTTCAGCTATGTTTGTTTATACATTACTTAAATATAATGCGTTATGTCTTCTGGTATCATGAGCATGTACATTGTTCACCATCTCTAATTGCGTATTACATTTGAAATTATTATTTATCACTTTGTACAGGAATTTGCTTTGTTCAATCTTTAATATTTCTGCTATTTGTAGAAGACCAGTTTCTTTGAAAACTATAACTGTTGATGATAGGAATGTAGTTAAAACTGTCAACCACATGTGCCAAATTACTGATATCAGCTCATTTATATGAGGCAGGTAAGTAGTTCCAGATATTTCAATAAAATTGGGTTAGATTTGTGGTGGTGGGCCAAGCACAAAATATATGCTATCATCTTCCAGCTATAGTCCAATACATGTTTGGAGACAATCTTGAGAGGATAAACGCCTTTCAATGAATGAATCAATCCTGGTAAATATGTCAGAAGTTTGAAACTTTTGGAAAAACTAAATGAGATGCCAAGTGTCATCTCTACCAGAGAAACTTTGTTGAGTATTCATATTGAGTTTTTTTAGCAGTTTGATATCAATTTCGACGTTAAACAGCAAGAGCTAAGTGTCTTCAAGACCACTTGGTTGCTCAAGAAAATTTGTATTGTTCTGTTGGTTCTTAGACAACTATGTATACTTTGTACTCTTAAAGTAGGGTTTTGTAATTTCCATTTTCAATATATATTCATACTATATTTATCTCGACTTTGTATATTTTAAAAAGCTAATTATAGGTTGACATTTTTAAAATTTTCGCATAAAAATTTCAAAATATTTTGGAAGGCCAAAATCTTGCGTTATATAAAGTCTTACTCTTTGAAAGAAGAGAAACAGAAAATAATTAATGTCTACAACGACACTCACAGCTCCTTAGATAGGACTTACTCTGCTGCAGAAACTGTGCAGCGTTGAAGCCCGGTGTTGCTCCTGTGCCAGAAGCTTGCGGCGGAAATAATGAGCCGACGTTCATCGGGCTCCCCAAACTGTTGAGCATACTTGCCATCGCGGCTACGCTGCTCATCCCGTATGGGGAACCCACTGGAAAATACAATTAGAATAACAAATACTGTAAATACACACACTTTACAATTTACTACTTAGTACTTTTTTCAGATTTTACAAACATGCAAAACATTAATTAACAATATCCCTTCATTTCAAATAATGGTAAAGAATCATTAATTTTACAAAACACTATTAAAAGGCACCATTATGTACAGTCAAAGTCAAATGAAATGCACAAGACAAACACCAAAATTCATAAAAATTCAATTAGTTTCAATGATTTATGGTAAGCCTTCGCTAAAATGTATTAGAAATACTTCAATTGTTACCAAAAAAACTTAAACCTGTTTGATGGGTATAGCAGATTTTAAATAATCTAGTTGTGGGTTTCATTTGACTTTGACTGTACCATATTTAAAAAACAGGAAAATACCTTTTTATTTATTCACTGAAAAAATGTTACTTTAAGTGTCTTTTAAAGATCTCGACTCCCATCGTTTTTAGTGTAATAGGGAGGTTGATGTCATGCTTTTAGATATTTCTACCTTGTAAAATATCTTTTACTTTTTACACTTCAATATAAAACTAAATTCTAGGTAGATACATTTGATTAAACATTATTCAAAGGAAATTATGAAAATTTTACTTACTTGCTGGTGATCTCATCATATCAAATGTACTGGGATGTACATTTTGTGGCATTTTTGGGAAGGCATTCATTGGCATTTGACCCATTTTCATCAAATCTGGTTTAAACTCTTCTTTGAAAATATCTTGTTTGAGTTGTTTGTCTCTAGATTCCAGCATAGCAGCTGCTGCAGCCAAATCTTTTCCCCCTCCTACAGTGAAACAACATTTTATCTGTATATAATTTTACTAAAATTATATATAAAAGATCTATGTTCTCAACATTTTTTTATTTAAAAATCTACTTCCTTGAATATCTTCCAAAAATAATATGATTCTTTTATTGAAACTACTTCATTTTATTTATTTTTTTGACATGTATAATGTTTAATTTTCATATTATCTAATATACATTCATATCTTTCTTCTACATTCTATAAAGTATCTTGGTATAACAATTGATCAGCATCTCTATTGGAACCTTCATATTAATGAGAATGTCAAAAACACTAATATATATTTATAAAATATAAATCCCGAGATAAATCCAATTTTGGAAATAAACCATTTAAACACATAGTATTTTGCATTTGTAGAAGTAGACTCTAGATTTGAATTATTTCATTCTAGCTTGGGATAGTACATTACCCAAACATTTTAAATTAGAGGTAATTCAGAAATATATATTAAAAATAATAATAAACTATTAGTAATAAGACAATTATTTTTTTTGTCTTTGTTTAAATCAATTTAAAAAATATTGATCATGTATTGTGTATCCAACCAGGTACAGTGCACAAAAATTTTTCGTAGCCAAAATTATAGGACAGAGAAATCATTTATACCGGGCCCTTAGAGTGTTCAATATTCTGCCACTTGAAATAATGATTACTACATCTATCAGCTGATTTAAATTCCTTCTGAAAAATCTTTTATTTAACACTCAATCCCAGATAGAAATGAAATGATGGATGTATTTTATTTGCCACATATTTTTCCTGCATATAGTTTGAAAACTATTGTGGCCGTGGGTTTATGTTTTTTATTCATATATTTTATATTTTAGTAGGTACTAGTTGTAGTTTTGTAAAATGAAAATGTATGAATAAATACTTAAATATAGATTTGTAGTATATAAATCAATGCCTTCCTGATATAGTATAAAACTTACCAGGTACTTCAATTTTATCTGGATCCTCATCTTCTCCAAAATCACTATCTGACATATTTTCCTCATCAGTCATCTTTTTAGACTAGCAAGAACAAACAGTAACAGTATTGTAAATCTTATGTTAATTCTGTAATACAAATATCAAAATGTTAAGTAATCTACAAAGCAAATAAATACCTAAGCACCCACATTTTTTGGATAAAGATTCAACCATTATTCTTGTATTTATAAAGCAAAGGAGAAATCAATTCAAATCAACACTCAATACAGAAAGGATTAAAAATTCATAAGGAATTCTCAAGTATCCAGGGCTTAAATTTTTATTTTAAGACAAACATGGCGTTAACCAACGCCCTAAGTTAACTAAATAAGTAAAATAAGGTCTACCAGAAACTTGAAGCTTCATATTAAGCCAATACTTCACCATAATATGGAATATTAAAGTTTTTTTTATACTTTTTGGTTATGAATTTTTAAGGCTGCTAAAAAGGAAAAAAAGTAAAAAAATGTTGAATCGATAATTTTAAATTATAGAAATTGCATTTTTGCTTACTTACAATGCAATACAAACTTAATTCAAAATAGAAAAATGAAAAATAAACATATCAGGAAAATAAAAAAGGGTCTTGGAAAAATGACAATATTTTTTTCGTTCGCATGCATGCAGAAAGTGAGTAGAGCAACTAATGTATATAAAACATAATAGCTACGTATTCTAAGTATTCACTGACACTATAATTAACTTACAACTTTTTTAGATCGCGGCATTATTTTTGTTTTAGGAGAGAACAACGACAATAACCAGTCACGCTAGTACGCCATTCGACATCCCAAAATGTACTAACGCTTGCCAACATTGATTTCTGGTGACAAAAGAATATCCCAGACTCTAAAAATTTAGGGACTTTTTAATTAATGTACTTCAGATGTTCTCCGCTAGAGGACTGAAATTCAAAAAAACTAGTTTTTTTCATTTTCATAAGTTGGTTATATCAATACATTGTTGTTGCAACTACGAATCATTCCCTCAAATTCCCATTCGATAAAATAAACAAAGGTAAATTAACTTAATTAAAATTTAATTAATATTATTAATATAAATGGTAATTCTTTTCAAATTCTTCAATAGTATTCTATATTACACAATGAATCTTCTCTTGCTGATTTATTTTAATATTTATATCTCTTATCTTTCAAAGTAGAATTGGTAAATGATTGAATTTTGAATGCTCATTTTCATTTTTGAGTTTGTCGTATTTATTTTTACTTGATCCATCTGGTTTGGTTTCAGTTTGATATGTTACATTCGGACTTATGACCATAAAGACGAGACAATCCTTCACGGTTATTTGAACTTGAACTAAGTAGGTTATCTACACCAACACGTTACCTATCATTTGAACTACCGTGCATAGAGTCATATTTTTTGAAGATTGTATAATTAAAATGAATACGTTTTAAGAGTCACATAGCTTCAGTATCTTATCTTAAAAATTTTTGTTAGATTATTGCGAAACGTTAAAATACTTTAATTAATACATTTCACAGTTCAGTTTATAAAAAATAGTTATAACTTATAAAAAATGTGGCCGGAGATTGAAAGAGCCCAAACTGAAAATAGACACGAAATTGTTTTAACGGGGAAAGAAATTAGCTCAAGAATAGTTAAGGAAGGACTTGATCAAAAACTTTTCGCGCTAAGTGGTATAAATTATTTGAATATAAATGAAACCGAATTGTCGGAAGTGCCAGATGCCATCAGTAAATTATCTAATTTACAAACATTGGTGTTACATTCAAACAAATTGGAAGAAATAAACGAGAATGTGGCGAAGCTAAATAAACTTAAAATTTTAGATTTGTCCAGAAATCTTATCAAATCTATTCCAGATAGTTTTTCTGATTTACCACTTGTAACTTTGAATTTAAATTGGAATAAATTAAATAACTTTCCTGAATTCACCAAAGTCTTAAAACTGACGGTTTTAGATCTATCAAATAATAATCTAAAGTATTTTCCTTCTGTTTGTTCTGAAGAAATGGTAAATTTAACAGAATTGAAGTTGCAAGGGAATGAAATAGAAGAAATACCAAGCAATATAAATGTTTTACCTGTTTTAAAATATCTGGATATTAGTAATAACAAACTAAAAACACTTCCTGGTGAGCTAGCAGATTGTCCAAAATTAAAAGGTAAAATACATAATATATTAATATAGTATTAACATGGTGTTACTATATTCCATCAACAACCTCCCAATCATACCAGAAATTTCTAATAGAAGGGAATATAGCGATACAAATTATACAAAGCAATATCACTTTTAGATTTAAACTTGAAGTCAAACCCAATATCAGATAGAAGATTGTTGAAATTAATTGATCAATGTAGAACAAAGCAAGTTTTAGATTATGTAAAACAACATTGTCCAAAAGCTGTTACAAATGAGAATTCAGGAAATACAGGAAAAACAAAGAAAAAAGCTAAAAGTAAACATGATAATGATGAAGAAGAATGTGCACCAAATTACAAGTATTGTATAAATGTTAAAAATTCCACAGATGAATTTAAGGTATCTTATTTTGTTTAATTGATCTAAAATAATAATATAGAGAATGTTATATAATTATTTTAGGTACTAATAATGAATGGGGTAAAATCAGTAAGAGAACACTTTGTAGCATGCATAGTCAATAATGTTTCATTCACTGAAGAAACATTCAAAAAATTCATTCAATTACAAAATAAATTACATGATACAGTTTGTGATAAAAGGAATGCAGCAACTATAGCTACTCACGATTTCAACAAATTGGTATGTTTACTTAAACAGTTGATTTATATTATTAGTTACTTTTATTATTTTTTAGCCTTCAGGAAATCTAACTTACACAACTGCTTTACCTTCAGAGCTTATGATCAAACCATTAAACAGAGCAACTCTAATGTCCGGGGCAGATCTCTTTTCCAAACTACAAACAGAAGCTAATAACTTAAGGAAAGAAAAAAAGAGAAATACTTATAGTGGAATTCATAAGTTTTTGTACCTTATTGAAGGAAAACCACAATATCCGTGCTTGTTAAATTCAAAACTGGAAGTTATATCATTTCCTCCCATAACCAACTCTGACATTAGTAAGGTAAATATTTTATTTATATTTTTTGTAGATTGCAATCAAACAAGAGAAGTCTAGATTTCCATCATTTATTTTGCATCCAACCATGTTTTTTTCCATTATTATATTAATTTCAGTTTCTTGTATTCCCTGTTTTCAGCTTATTTCCATTACCTATATCTAAATTAGGTACTTCTCTAATCTAATCTCCATTTTCAGATAGACCTAACAACAACTAGAGTATTCTTGGAAGTCACCAGCTCCTTATCTTTACATATTTGCAAAACTGCACTAGATGCCATTCTTAAGGATATGGTATTGTTTTTAGAAAGCGATCTTGAAGTTCAACAAGTCAGGACAGTTGATCAGTCAGAACAGCTCAAAGTAGTTTATCCATCAAAAACTGATCTGGTGTTTGAAAAAGATATTCCTATAAAGGTTAATAGAGATTAAATGTTTTTTAAACATTATTTTTGGTCTCTTTACATTTTTGTATTTCATGCTTTCAACTTTATATCATTTTTTTCTTTACAATACTTTCACTATAGTGAATTTACCATTTATTTATATTTTTGGATTAAAATATTTCGTTAATTTATTTGTTTTATTTTCGTAACTCGTTAATCTGCCGATCGCTTTAAGTGGTATAAAGGACAAATGAAAAAAAAAGATTATGTATTTTATTGCAAAAACAAATACTAATTACATTAACAGTTATCTATATTAAAATGTAATCACACAAATTATCCTAAATTCTTTAAATGACTTTAAATGCTGGAAAAGGTTTTAAAAGAAACGCAGCTGCACCTTTATCATTTGCAAAAGGTGCAATATCTGCTAGATACTAATAGATTTTTGATGATGAAAATTTTTCCTTTTTGAGAATCGTTCTTTATGTAAATGTAACGTAAATTGTAAATTAGATATACTTTTATTTTTAACAATAATAGATCCCTGTATAAATTATTTGGTAATAATTAATCACAACTAGAATTTATCTTAATGCCTATGGCCCTATAGTAATAAAGTACTGCCTTTAACGTCCGTAATTAAAATAGTATTCGAATAGGTCTAGTCCAATATTTTTTTTCTTTCAGTGTTAAATAAAAAAAGTCAAATACATGAAAGTGGACAATGGGCTCATTTACATATTTTTTTTATTTTACCATTAGGAAGAGCACATCATTTTGAGGCTCTGTGCAAAAAATTAGACGTCAGCGAGACTCCTAGGTCGCCTAAAAAATTATAAACATTAAACAGCGCTCCTCTCCGAATTTCAGGCGCGACGTCATCGCATATGAAATCTCTAGTTGAGAGGGCGGACATCGCGCCGATCGGTTTTCGGTTAGATGAGTAGATGACTACTTCGCTAGTAACAGTAGGTATTTTGCTTATATGCTTATTATTTATTATACATTTTAGCAAACTCTAAACAGTATTATGTTTGTGAAATAAGAACGTTTAGAAATAATTTAAACTATTCGACACAATGGACCAAAGCCATAAATATTGTGCGGTTCCAGAATGTAAAAGTACTACGATTAAAACATCTAACAAAACATTTATTTCTATTAATAAGGATGCAAAAAAAACGGTAGCAATGGCAGAAAAGCATAAAAAGACTCAAAGCATTCACTGATAAGTCAACATACTTTGTGTATTTTTAAGATTTCATTTTTCTTCAATGAGAATTGTTATAAATTACATTATAAAATACGTTGTGAATCCATATTGATAGGGTTATTGAAAACCACACGCTTGTATTAATCTAATTTTTTTAAATACGTAGATGATATTGTTCTTATAGCTTGTGGTGTTATTAATGTTCAAAATTATCCAATAAAATAATGGGTCAGAGAGCATGTATTTATGAAAATATTGACATTTTTAATCATTCTGGCCGGAAAACAGCCAAAAACGATGTGTCACATAGTATAAAATTATAATCTAATCAACTCGTGTTTTTGATTAAAAAACTCCATAATCATTAGTAAGTCCACTTCTGGAAGATTTAACGAGTCTGCTTTTTTAGTGCACTTTCATATGCGGTGACGTCACAGTCATAGCCTTCGCCCCGCTACGGTATGCTTGTTTAATTGGTTGTATTAGGAGAACGACATATTCTATTGACATGAAATTTTCAGAATCATATTTCTATCCTTAGTACTTTGTTTTACGACAGTTAAAAATGATTTAAAAATTTTAGTAAACGAGCCCATTAATTAAGCAAGCAAAGAATTATTTGACCACTGATTAAATACCAACCAATATGCTTTACATTTGCTACATATATCATAACATGACCTTTACCATTTAAATAATAATTTTGTTTAAGACAGTTGGAAGAAAAAGCAGAGAATATTGCTTCTACTTAATATACATGCAAAAAATCTTAGATCGACGAATTAAACAAAAGTAAAAGTACGACAAGGATATATGAACAAACACTACTTAAAAGAGAGATAATTGTTCGCTTATTTAGTTTTTTCTAGCAAAACAGATGTGTTAATTGCTCTCCTTGCTTTTATTCTTTGTGATTTGGTGAGCTGACCGATCTGATTGTGAATTTCACAAAAATAGCAATTCTTGTGTCTCTCTTTCAAGTAGTGTTGTTCATATTATCTTTGTGGTACTTGTCTGAATCATCTATTAAAGTTTTTCACAATATGTTAGACTAGATTTTCACAGAACATATAACTATTTAAGATATGCCCAATATTAAAGCACTGATTAAAATGCTTTTTTAGCCAAATTCTTTCTTTCATTCACATCGATAATTGCCAAATTTTTGGATGCTACAATGCAGTGCAGAACTGAAATTCCTGTCTTGAGGATACAGATCGGTGCAGAAAGGAAAAGTATTATTTTAAACAGTCCTAGGCCAACAACTAAAAATAAATCAAATGTTAATAATTATTTCAATAAATAAAATAGGTGGAAGTATGCTATATGTTCGAAAAATTTGAAGTGCTTTATTTTGCAACTATAATGATGTTTCCAAAATTTCTGGATAAAAATGAAATTATTGACATATTTTATTATACTCACTTATTGGTCCTTCAGTGAAGTGAAGAAGATATAATGAGGCATAAAATGCTTCATTACCAGCACACATTAAGAACAGCACAATCTTATTGGTATAATATAAATTCATAATAGGATTTTCGGACATGTCCACAAACTTATGACTAGTTTTCCCTTGCAAGACAGATCTGAAAATGTATTAAACAGTTTGTTAATTTAAAAAAATTAGTCTGGAGGCAAGATTTATGGATAAAATAAAATTTGACTGCAGCCAATAAGAGTTAATTGTAGTTACCAAACATATTCAGCTGGTAAACAAAGCCAAATGGTATATTTTGGTGAATGCTTTCAGGTCTGATGGCAAAACAGAGAGCCTAGTTTGATAAGCCTGTAAAACATTAGGTATCTGATTCCATGGTAGTTGCACTCTCTAGTCTAATACCATTGTATTAAACAATGCTAATACTCTTCTTGCAGTACAGGTATTTAGTGTTTATTAGGCAAAACCTAATTAGATACAGCTGCAAGTTCTGGTCCAATAAAACCACCCTCTTGCAAGGGTGAATAGCCAGGAATCTAGACAATTTGTTGAGTCTTCCTATTGAGGAGAGTATTTTTTTGGCAGTTTTATATGATGTAAAAGAAGATACTTACGTATGTAAAAATATCCAGTGGCAAGCAATATCAATACTCATAGACATGATAAACAGAAACATGTATTTTGGATAAAAATGAGCTAGGACTGTTACCAATCCCATAGTTCCACAACGATCAGTGAGTTGATCCAGCATACCACCAAACTTGGTGCTTTGATTAAAGTGCCTGAAATAAGGATTTTTATATAAATTTTGTATATTACAATGTAGTTTTTATTTAGGCAGAAATTGGAATCATGTTTAAATGATTTTCATTCATTCATTTGGTTATGATCAACAGCCCAGGTACTTGAACTGAATATTTGTACCATTTTCCATGTTATCTACTACCATTCCAGAAGCTTTTCAGTATTAATAATTATTTCCTCTCCATAGTGCTTGTAAGTTCACTCAGAAGCAGATGTGAGTAGGTGCAGTGGCGTAGTAACCTTTGTTCAGCGTGTTAGAAAAACACAGTACTGGTCCCCACAGGGGCCTGTGCTTTGGGCTACTATACTGTGCTAACTGCCTCTTACAACTTTGATTAAATATCTTTAAAACAGGTTTGTGGTGGTGTTACTACAACGCTGAGTAGGTGTTTCATCAAATCTGCAAATAGGTTCACTAACTTTGCTTATCTTGTGCAGAAGCTTCCTCAGGGTACAGTCAATTCCTCAGGGTGTAGTGTTCAGTCACCAGATCAGTAACTGTCTTCAAATGTCTTTTACCCAGTTTCAATAGCCTGGTTGGTTCCTTGTCTACCTTGTTCAGTAAATTTTTTGTATGGAGGTGCCCTTGGTGTTCCTTTTCTAGCTAGTTCCCAATCTCCTCTCTTATGCAAAAACAATTTTGTCTAATTATGTGTAGTCTTATTTGGGTTGCCAGCATATCTTAAATTCTTATTTAAAATTAAACATTCCATAATCCAATTATAATATAGTATTGATTACTTTTTGAATGATTTCTTAAAAGAAAAAAAATACCTTGCAGCATGACCATCAAAAGCATCTAAGAGGGCTGACACTACATAGCAGGTACATGCGATAATATAGTTAGTTGGCATGAAGTAGAATGAAATTATTGCCAAGACGATTCTTGCATACCCTAAAAGACAAGTAAAAAATTATTGCTAAACTTATAAATACAACGCCACAGACCTATAAGATTTGGCACAAAAGTAAAAATGTTTTCATCGGCCATTCTTAATTTCAGATAAGATAGTTACAAATATCTTGGAAATTGTAAACTATGATTTATTTATTTATTGATGTTTGGATCACAGTTTAAATGTTGATTGGTTAATGTCATATGTCATGTTTTGTGTTTCCACCATCGAGAAATATTATGTGATGAGAGTTGTCGTTCATGTAGTAACAGTTGGCAAAGCGTTGATCGCAGCGCACCAGAAAGGGGAGACGAAACTAATTTTACAGGCGGGATATTTAAATTTGGTACTTTGGATTAGAGGTAGATAAATTTTACAATGTTTACTATGTTTACTATAAACAGAGACAACCCTCTATAAAGTTAAATCATATTTCATTTTTTGTAATGACATAATTATAATTGTAAACAATTTTAAGACACATAATTTAGATAAATAAGAAAACAACACACATTTAAAATGTTTATTATCCTGCACAAATAACAACAAAATTACTCATATATAAGACTGTTAATCTATTCCATATATTTTATTATATTATATTATTTAACAAGGCACACAATTCAGATAAATAAGTAAACAACAACAACACACATTTAAAATGTTCATTAACCTCTGCACTTAATATAACAAAATTTATTAAAATATTACTGTAATCTGCATGTGCGCAGATTATATTCCATGTGCTATGGCTATGTGGACAGAGCACAGATTTCTCTGTGGACAGAGTATGAGTGGATAGGTTGGGTCAGATGGATTATTTATCGGCTGTTATTCTGTGGTACAGATCTATCAAATGTCGTAGAACCATAGGGAAATGAAAATAAATAATTACTGGACTGTTCATGTTTCAGAAACCATATATTTTTGTTGCTCACTACTCAAGTTAACATGGGAAATGGGCTTAAAATAATGATGACATGTCATGCAAGGTGTGTTTGCTGGTCTGTGATATTTGATATTTCTGTGGAATTGAATGTAAAATGTTTGTACAGGGGCGGTGTTGAAAAAAAGTATCAAAAGTGATAAATGTACGGAAGAATATATCTTAAGTTTCAATAGCAGAAATTCAATTTGATTGCGATATACATATTAACATTTCAATTACAAATTTGTATGCGGATATAATTTATTTGATATATATATATATAAACTTATCTATTGTAGAAAAAAAATTGTAACTAAGCTCAAAAATTTCTAAGTCGTCTCTGCATTGTTTTGACAAAATGAGCAGTCGCAGGTTTACGTATGAAGGATTTAGTTCTAAAGTCATTGGAAATGTATGAAAAGTGTAATGGCGGACTGCAAAAATGTGGATAATGAACTTAAAAAAGCCATTGAAAATGCAGTGAAAATTTTAGTTAATATAGATTATTATCTAAGTGATGTGTAAACAAAACAAACCTACAATGTGTTATATGTGATAAGTGCCTGTCTTTCCAAAAATTTTACATTTTTTTATTTGGGTTTGAAAAAATGGCCCCATCTCCAGAAAACGACAATGCACCTAAAGCTCCTGATAAAACTGACAAGAATAAATCCGAAAAAGCTATTGTATCGGATAACAATAGGGATAACGACAAGGACGAGAAGGTATGTCAAATATTCAAGTGATGTTCTTTTTTAGGCAAGTTTAGAAAATAAGAAAGTGGGATTGCTCATAACTCTTATTCCCTATCTAAGTGCGGTGGAAAAATTTAAATATTTAATTGTTTTCCAATGTGTACTGTATCCAATTTTCGTAATAATGAAAATAAGCTAAATTAAAAATAGATTTTTTCCGTGTGCGTCAATATTTCTCAATATTTATTCAGTTAAAATTACCCCTAATTATTTATCGAATTTTCAAACTATTTTTACTGCTTTTGTTTTCCTTATTATTTACATTTGTCGTGAAGTATGACGTTGCAAAAATTGGGCGTAAGCATTTTTAGCACCTAAAAATAAAATTCCTTTTTATTTACCTTGAATTAAAGAAATCTTGTGACCAACAAATGTCCGAAATTGAAATGTATACTTTTATACTAACTTCCTATTATGTTCCATCTACATTTGAATCACATTAGTACCTATGTGGTAATATTTACTTCTAAATCACATTTTCTTACAGTTTTATATATAAATATATAAGTTATATACACTCACAACTATCCATAACCTACATCAATATCATATCATATCATCATATGATATGGGATAGTTTTTGTAGTAACATCTTGATACTTTTCAGTCTGAAGTAATCAATCAAAATCTATTGCAGATAGGTATCTGTATTGTAGTATTGTATAATGGTTATAGTTATTCAAATTTTAGTATAGGAAACAATCAATTTCATCTTTAATTTGAAAAAAGGTAAATATAATCAGGAGAATTGGATAAAGACAACTCTTTACATAATCAATTTGAAAGGTATTGATAAATGTGTGCAAAGTATGTGTAATTTATCTGCATCAATTACAATTGTGCAGTTATTTTTTTTAATTAAAAGTTGTACTACCTTAAGCTAAAGCTAGTATAAATTCTATAAGTAATTATGATTCAATTTCAATGAAACCATTGCTGTTATTTGGTGCTGCACTAAGTGGAGTTAATTAGAAAGTTTCAGTTCAATTTAAAATAGTAATACAAGTAGATTCCACAAAGTCCAGACAGTAAATTCAAAAACTACATAATGTACTTTATTATAGACAGTTTTTCATGAGGTTTTTCTACTTATGTTATTCCTCAAAACACACAAGGCAATACCTAAGCAATCAGTATCCACTTGTTTTACTTTTTTTTTGTTGCATTTCCAGTAGTTTGACCTTGACCTTCTTGTCTTATTAGTTTGGTTGTAGCAATCAGAACAACATTTTCTTACTTGGAAATGTGGATGTGATATGTAGCTTTATATGGGGACAGGGAATTTGTTAAATATATTCTTTGATGTCCTATTTATTTTTTTAGATGATGCGAGAATATGTGCAGTTTAATTTTTAAAGAAAGTTTCCTTGTAAAAATTCACTTCTATCATAGGCTTAGGATCAAAATTTTTAAAGAGGTTCAATTATTTATCATCTGGTTAAGGAGGACCACAATATATCTGAAAAGGTCACTGTGGACTAGGCCATTAGCCACCTCATTACCTTAATCTAATCTAGCAAATTTCTCTGCAGACGGCAGAACATTTAGGCATCTCTTTTTATATTGAAATAGTAGGTACTGAAGATCCAATTGTCATCCCAAATGTCAGCAATTGATGAGAGAGGTGATCATATAATTAGTTACTTGTAGATTTATTTTTGGAAGCTTAAATATGTATTGGAACATACACGGTCTTATTAATAAACACGGAGTAACCTAAGACTAACTTTATTCTATGCTTCAACCATCAGTTTGACAGATACGCTATTAATAAACGCATTTTAGACAGGGAATAGGCTACTCCGAGGTTAGTCTGGGACTAACTTTGGTAGTAATTTTAATCTAAGGAAATAGGTAGTTTAAGCTCGGAATAACCTTCAACTAAATATAATTTTAGTTTTGTTGAACTGTCAATTGTGGTATTATAAATATGTTGTCATATCGTGATTCGAAATTCAGTTTGTCGTTTTTGTAGTTCATATTATTATTCAGTTTATTATTATTAATTATTATTAATTATGTATATTTACATATTTGAGTATTTGCGTTGGTTCAGTGAGGAGTAATTATTTTGCGATGGAAGGAAGATATTATTATTCGGATGATTTGAGAATGATGGAAGGATTGGAAGAAGCAGATAATATTCGTCCGATCAGAAGAATTAAATTTTATAAAATTCGGGCTAATCCCTCAAAAACATTGTTACGAGAGGAATTTGAAGCTATCAAATCAAAAATAGAATATTTTTATCATTTTCTATTTAATTTTTCCTTTTCTTTTTGTTGCTCAAATTTTTCATGTACTTGCGTTGTATAGTAATCTGGAGTTCCTCCTCCTGATTTCTTCAATTTGCATGTGAATTTCATGTAAAATTCGGAAATACTACTTTTAACACAAAATACAAACTGAGAGATGATAATAATGAGATAACTTGCTATTTTTGACATTAATGAACAGAGCACTGACACATGTCACAATAAAAAACAGAACAGATGTCACCATAACGTCACGTTATTGGTCAATTCCTACCATAAAACTGTAAATCTTCCTTAAGTCATGTCCTAATCCAGTAATAAGGATAGAGTAACTATTACCTCCTTAGTCGGAGTTTATTAATAGCAATTGTATTACTCCTTTAAACCGACGCTAGTCTCAGAGTAACTAATCTAAGAGTAAGGGCGGAGTAAGAAATTTTTATTAATAAGACAGTTAGGGCGGGTTGTACCAAACACCTAAACTCGGTTTAATGATACTGATGTTTAGACTGTGACTGAATGATGTATTTATTATCAACAATTACATCAGTCTAAACATCAGTTATCATTAAACGGAGTTCAGGTGCTTGGTACAACTTGCCCTAAGTGTTTATCTATGTTGCCTCGTTTAATGCCATTGGCGTTACATTTGATGTTGCATGCCGACAGCCATTTTATTATTGACATTCAAGGTTGTGTTTCAAGCAATAATTTATTATCGAATATTTTTGATTTTTGAATATTTCAAAAAACTAAGAAGTAACTATTACCTCCTCAGTCGGAGTTTATTAATAGCAATTGTATTACTTCTTTAAATTGACGCTAGTCTCAGAGTAACTAGTCTCTGACTAATCTAAGAGTAGGGGCGAAGTAAGACATTTTTATTAACAAGACAGACAATGTTTAATAGGGTGGAGAAATTGGTGTTTTCTATTTAGTATGGTTATGTCGGATGCTTTTATGTTTATGGGTGCCAAAATTGATCATTTTTCTACTTTCTAAGCTGGTGTACTGTTTGAAAAAAGGTGATGCTATTGTATATATCTAATAAATTGGTTTTACTATTGTTTCAGACATTGTCAAATTTAAACGATGGGGAACTAAAGGCACTCCTGGATGAGGCTATCAATTATAAAAACCCAAAAGATAGAGAAGGCAAAAGCAAACTTTTTAAGGTAATCTTGTAAAAACCAAAACAAAGTTACCAATGCTGCCCTTCCAAATAACTCATATTATAAGTTTATAAAATCAATATAACTATGTTTTTGTTTTAGGACCTTCTTAACCAAGCTGAAGAAACCGAGCGAATCGCTAGGGCGACCAGTGCTGGTGGGTCTGAAGAAGCACGTCACTACAATCCTTCTGCTGCACGCCGCCACCACGGTCGTCACGGCGCAGGCGCTGATGGCAGCGGGGGCGGCGGGCAACACGGAGGCAGGAGACACCATGACAGACATAGGAAACCCTCTTCGATTTCTGAGAATATGATGCACGGTGGTAGCTTAGATAATCTTGCTAAAGAGGAATTGTTTCTAGAATCGACACATTGTTTGGTCAATAAGATGAAGAAGGTCAGCGCTAGACAAAGGGAAGGGGGTAAGTTTGTACAGTTTTGCTTATAGCAATTTACTAGTAACCAATGTATTTGACACATGAAACCATGAAACTGACACTGACAAAAGTATGGAGAGTAAAGATAAGATTGTGTTGGAGACAGTGACTAAGTACTGAAATTCGGAATATAACTAGAGTGGCGCTGATGTAATGAAATGATTCATCTGATTGTATGTAGGTATGTAAATTGGGATGGAATTCACTGAGACTTGAAAGATTTATTACTTCTTACTCCTACTAAGTTCCTGAGTAAAGTCTCAGATGCTAAAAGCCATTAAAATTATAAAATACAGTAATAAAAATACAATACAATAGAAAAAATAAAAATTTGAACTTTTTCAGGTGCCCATTCACGTGATAATATTCCGTTAGTTAAAGTGTTAAAGTGTTAAACTCTAGGTGCACTTTTACTCTAACAGACATATTCATTGGATCTCAACAGTTTGTAGTCATTTTAGAATCTTTGATTATCTAAGCCCTGCTAGATTTTTCCAATGGTTAGATCTTCTCATTTTTTTGCCTTAGCCTATTTCTTCCAATATTACATTAGAGCTGATTCCACAAAAAGGTTCTGACCCCTCAAAAGGTTGTTTCAGTCCCCCACTTTGCTAGTTTAGCTTCTATTCCGCGATTTTGATCAAATAGTGCAATTTTAAGGCATTAATTACTAGATTTTGGATTCAAACAGAGGATTTAGGTTACTTCCAGCCTTAAAGGCGCGATTTTCAAATGAAAAAAACTTTTTATCGTTATCTAATTCACTTCAGACAAGCTTCTAGACAAAAATTGCGAATATATATGTTACCGTGAAAGACCGAAAGTAGTGAATGTCAACATTCGCCGGTGGATGTCGACAAATGTCAAATGCCTTAGTGAAAGTCCGAACATTTCTTAATTCTATTATACATTCGGACTTTCACCGGTATATGTCGACAAACACAAATGAGGTCCGGTGAATCTCGGACACTGCAGGTCGCGACAAGTTTTTAGACGGTTCCAGCCCCTTGTTTCAGTTAGCTTTATCTTCGTCAGTCTAATGCAACGTTTGACAGCGCTCCCTAACCTAATTTAATTTTCTTATTAGAAATTATAATTTGTATTCAATGGCTACTACAGTGAATCGTGGTAAGATTTTTGAAAAGTTACATGCCTTAATTGGAAGTAAACGAGAAGACAATTGTTTTTATTTTTCACAAGAAATCGTTTCTGAAGTAATGTCTGCTAAAAGTAAGTGTAGTACACCTTTGGACTACAGACGCTTAAAACGTTTTGACATTTTAAAAGTTAGTGATGAAGAAAAGTTAATTGTGCCATTAAAACCAGGAGAAACCAATATCCAGTATTATGTCACTAATGATGAGTTGTTTACAATACTTTCTGAAACTTAAATAAGAACAGGCCATGGAGGAAGAACACGAATGCTTAAAGAATTGCTAGTTAGATACAAAAATATTATTTATGAAGTTGTAATGTTGTATTTAAATTTGTGTAAACAATGTCAAATGAAACAGTGCGCCTAAAAAAGGTATTGTTGTGAAACCAATGCTCAGTTCCGAATTGAACTCTAGATGTCAAGTCGACTTGATAGACTTGCAATCACACAGGGATGGCGATTACAAGTTTATAAATGTATATCAAGAACATTTAACCAAATTTGTCCATTTACGACCTTTAAAAAGCAAGAGATTGGAAGAAGTAGCATATCACCTTCTCCAAATTTTTTTAACATTTGGTGCTTCCGCTATATTGCATTCGGATAATGGCAGAGAGTTCAGTAATCGAGTCATATCTGAACTATGCACTATGTGGAAAGATGTTAAAATAGTGCATGGAAAGCCTCGTCACACAAGGATCAGTTGAAAGAGCCAATCAGGACATACAAAATATGTAAACTGCTTGGATGCAAGAAAATGATTCAAACAAGTGATCAGAAGGTTTTCCGTTTGTCCAATTCGCCAAAAACACAACTTATCATGAAGGAATACGCCAGAGTCCTTATGAAGACCTGTTTGGCGTTAAACCAAAAAGGAGTATAACATCGTCATCACTCCCTCGCGAGCAAATTTCAAATATTGAGACCGAAGAACAGCTAGAAGCTTATGTTGAAACAGACATGGATAATGAAAATACCATTGGAGCTGATCCGCAACCTGGCACGTCTTCATCTCAAGCACTGACTGACCCGCAACCTGACAAGTCTTCATCTCAAGCACTGACTGATCCGCCACTTAGCACATCTTCATCTCAAGCACTGACTGATCCGCCACCTAACACATCTTCATCTCAAGCACTGACTGAACAACACGAGCTAATTTATTTAAAAAGAGTAGCCAGTGTAAGTTAGAAATAATGAAATTTCATCAATATTTCGGACATACGTCAAGCAACGTTGAGAATGTTGACATTCACCGGTGTATCTCGACATTCACCAGATTTCGGTCTTTCATGGTAACATATACACAGAGTTTGACTTTTAACACGCTCTTTGTGTGTTTTTGTCTTAGTGATATTCGTACACTCACTTTAATCTGAGAGTTCGACGTTCTTGTGGTCATTCAGGTCATTGTAATAGTTTCATCATTCGTTTTTTTTATATTTGTTGTGTGTAGAAATGAGAATAATCCATATTTGGTAAAATCGCTATTTAGTTAAACCACATTTGAAGATATACGAAACGGTGGAAATTTATCTACATGCTTTATAAAAAGGAATCTGTCCAATATGAATGATTTAAGATTCAAATTTAAATTTCCGCCCCATCACTTCACTACATATTATAAAATAAAGTCCTACGCCGCGTATGTCTGTCTGTTCGCTATAAACTCAAAAACTATCTCTACTGAACCGATTTTCATGCTTTTTTCACCAATGGATAAAGTGGTTCTCGAGGAAGGTTATAATATATAATTTGTTAAGCTATTTACACAAATACGGTATTAATCCTTATCGTTTTAAATAAGTTAGAGGCTTTAAGCATTTCATGCACATTATTTTACTCTTTTACACCATAATAAATACCTACGTGCAGTGGCGTGCCAATTCTTAACATTTCTCACGTCATTAAATATTCTTTGAATTTCTGCCAAATATTCCTTCAAGTAGGATACCATATCTTGACAGGCACTATTTGAAACAGATTCGAGTACTTTCGCATACTCTGGTGTATGTTCTATAAACGTTCTGTCACTTCACTACTTAGTTATAGTTAGTCTTCAACATATGGCGCTAGTATTCTTGTAACAATATCATTTTCAAACCGGAAAGAATGCAAAATTGGAAACTTTGATCTAATGCCCGCCTTACAGTTCGCAATTCTTCTTGCAACATGCAATATTCTTGATCGAAAGCATGCGTTGTTAGTAGAGGATAATTTGGTAAAAGTCTCTTGCCATTTTAAGCTCTTGTCCCAAATCAGGCTTATTCGATTTGAATTGCAGCTGGGGGAAAAGTTGGTGATTTCTTTGTTACCAACAAAAAAAAAGTTGACTGTATACTTTCTAAGGTACTTTCAAACGCAACATAAATAGGTATATATATCAATAGTCCAAGATCCCAGAGCAATAAGACATAACTTATTTTCAAAGAGATGAAATGTTAGGTTCTCAGTAGCATCTCGTGTTCTTTGAATACTTGTGTGTTTGTGGAACTAGCCTAAGGGCACCTGGGCAGGTATCAGGTGAGAAAGGTAACTAAAAATAAGAGTTACTCAACTTAAATTTGTATGTCTGATTTTTAAATATGTTTTGTAGAATAATATTCTACTTTTTTCTCTTATTCTTTTGGGAATCAAACCACAATAATGTTTTTTATTTTTTATTTCGACGTTTCGGTAGCGTTCCAGCTATCGTTGTCAAGATTAACTTTTATTACTAGTTAATCTTGACAACGGTAGCTGGAACGCTACCGAAACGTCGAAATAAAAAAGGTAGAACGTGTCGCGGGACACACGGTAGGAACGTTAGTTCCTTTAAGCAAAAGTTATGTAATACATTTGACGTTATAGATAAACAATTTGCATAAGCCTCGGTGGCCGAGTAGTAAGCAAACCAGATTCTCACGCGGTAGACCCGGGTTCGATTCCCCGTGAAGAAGTTTTTTTTTTTTTGTTAATTTCATTTTTAAATAATTATTCTGCTTGATATTAATAACGACAACAAGTAGACGTTTGAAATATTTAGCAGAATATTCATTATTATAGATAATGGTACGGTACCCTTCATGAGGGAGTCCGACTGGCAACATCTACTTATAACAGCGTCGTATATTTAAAAAGGGAAACCGTGGCATTATACAAATTGGACATTCAAGAACTGTACGTTTACCACTAAAAAATTAGTGGAAACATAACATTGAATTGTTAAATTTTTAATTTGAAGTTATATTACAGTTCATAGAAATTTTTATTTTCTAGATTTTTTATTAAGTGGGTCGTAGAAAAAATATGCTGCTCGACTCGTGTGGATTGTCCATATCGCACTTGAACGATTGAGCACTCCGCCTACGGCGTCGTGCTCAAACTTCGTCCTCGTGCGATATGGCCATCATATCCACACTAGTTGCACAAACTACTAATTCTTTCAAAATATGCCCTTTTACATTTAAAAACAACCTGCCAAATGTCAAATCAATTTATCCATCCATTTTAAACTTATGGAATTAAAACATTCAGTTTTCAAAATTTCAACACCCTGTATTTCGAAAAGTAAATGTGCTAGACCCCTTAATCCTCATATCATTTTGTCCAATTTTACGAGAGGAATCTACATACAAACGTTGTAATTACCCTTAAGGTTCGAGATGCTTATACCATTTTTTGCGCGATCGTATTGAAATAAATTCCGAATAAAATAATTAAAATTTCTTCGAAATGAACAAAAAAGATCAATCGCGCAAAAAAAATTATGGAAATAATAGTAAACATTTATCCGAACAAATTCAAGTAGATCACCAGCACTGCGAATACCAGCTTTGCATAGAACTTTAATATAGCATAGGTGGTTCAGTGGTAGAATGCTCTCCTTCCACGCGGGCGGCCCGGGTTCGAATCCCGGCCGGAGCATATGAATCGCTGCTTCGTAAACGAGAGAGAGACTAAGGAGACAGCACAAGCAAGGCACATAACGAAGCAACGTAACATAACGTAGCGTAACGTAATGCGCAACGGTCAGATCTTTTGCGTCGCGACCCCTGGTCGCTCAAACATAACCTGACCTAAAGAACTAAAGTTCCAAAAATAAAAAAAACATTATTGTGGTTTGATTCCCAAAAGAATAAGAGAAAAAAAAATAAGTAATGCCACAAGGAACTTACAGAAGGTAATAATATTTTAGAGTAGTATTATAAGTGTCAGACATTTTCCATGGACCAAACTTTTGTCAGACGCTTTAAAGCTCCACAAAAAATAAATAAACTTTATTTATTTTCACATATTTGACTTTTAAATATGTTATCAAGGC
>CAJUYG010000174.1:104685-120631 GCA_910591675.1 Galerucella calmariensis | reverse complement strand
AATGCATCTACTCTGCAAATATCAACTTGGCTTCTCGTTTCCTTTGGTAGTTACAATTTATTTATTTGCTACAAAGAACTTAGAAGACTGGCAACTCGGATCAGTGTAATAATGGAGGGGGTCCCAGGTCCCAAAGGAATCACTGGCAATGAAAAAGCTAATGAACTCGTAAGAGCAGTATCGTCAACCCTGATGAACGGACCCGAACCAGCTGTGGGCATTCCCAGATGCTCAACTAGGTCATGGTTAAAAGGGTGGGTAAAAGAACAACACAATAAACACTGGAAGAATACGCCCAGGCAAACACATGGGAAGAAATTTATAAACGAACCATCAGAAAAAGTAGCGAAAGAACTGCTCCCAATGAGCAGGAACAAACTACATACCATAACGGGGCTACTTACAGGACACTTTCCCACAAAGGAGCACCTGAACAAAATAGGTCTGTATAACGATGACGTTACATGCAGAAGATGCAAAAAGGACACCGAAACAGCTCTGCATATATTATGCAACTGTGAGACGTTGGACCACAGGAGGCAGAAACTGCATGGTAGACCTCAAATGACTCCAGAAGACTTTTACAACCAACTAGCAAAGAACCTGTATTAGCTAATACAGGTACCTGATGGACTGAACAGGCTGTAGTCAGAACACTAGGAGGATCCACAATAAGCCCAGGATAGGGATAGGAAAGTCGACTCTGACTTTAGTCAAGAATCGATCTTTTTATAAAAATAATCGACTTTTTGGAATCGAGTTGTACCTGTCTCAAGTCGATTAAAATCGATTCTCACTCGATTAATTCGACTTTTTTTTAAACGGCACTTAACATGTGATGGTAGTACAGGTTGTACTGTTTTCATGAAGCCGTTTGTCGCCTCAGCATTTAAACCAACTTTTATTTCTACGCTCAGTTAGTGAAGATATGTGGGATATTTAAATAACACATTTTTTATATTTTTATGTCTCATCGATAATTTATTGAAAATCTAAGCTGATATTTTAATTTGTAAAATTACCCAAACAAAAGGTAGGAGTTTTCAAAATGAGCGGAAAGAGGAAAAGATCAACAACCTTGTTTTTTCCATGTGAGAAAATAATGTGCTTGAATTTAATAAGAAAGTACCTACAAGCACATAATAGAATGCAAGGAAACAGGTGCGTTAAGCTGGAAGGATAAGAGACAGGCCTGGACAAAGATTGAGGGGGATTTTAATGCTCAATCAGATAGTTACAGATCTGTAGATGTTTTAAAACGATTTTACACAAATACAAAGAAAGAAATCTTTTTCTAAAAGTTGTTGCTTAAAAGTAATTTTCCCTCTGATATCTTCCAAGATTTCCAGGTCATCTTCATCTTCTTCAAAATCCATTAAATCCATATTTTATTTAAATAGGAATTTATCTCGCAAATTCGCCAAGTGGGTGATTCTACCAGCAACGTCAGTATTCATGTCCCAGTTAATTTTTCGAAATATACGTTTTAATGATAGAATAATTCAGTATGTATAAGTTGATTACATTTGTTCTCAATGCTTTTCTAAACTCTAATTAAATTTTTTTGATATAACTTAACAAAATATTGGAAACATAAGATGAGATCTCAGCTCCGTGTCATGTCCCCACATTCAGTATGGCAAGGTAGAATATGAACTACACATTTGAAAAATTGAAAAAAGTATTTATAAACTGATTATTCTTATAAAAAACTCTCAAATCCTCAGCGTCAGGTACAATGACTTTGATTTTTCAACAACAATATTCATTTTGGACTAACATTGATTTGTCCCCGTGTTGTAACCTCAGCTCCGTGAACAAGAGCTTGGACTTCATGAATATCCACTAGGCGGCAAAAACGCTTATGTGCAATCGTACACGTGCGTCTGTTTGTTAGTTAATGTCATTCATTCGAAGAAAGCGCGTGAAAGTAATCGGTACTGTATTATTTTGGTTATTATTATCTGTAAAGGTGAGAATGTTATTATTCATTCTCAGCTCCGTGTTTGTCCCAGCAAAAATTATGAATAATGTGAAAAATATTTTGTATTTATTTGGGCCATTTATCTAGCACTATTCATCTCTTCTGGTTTTATCATTTAACTACATAATATGTGTTATTTTCAAATGTAGAAAAAACTAAAATTATTTTCGTTAAATCTGACGTTGCTGGTAGAATCACCCAGTTGATTGTCATATTGACATAACTTTAATTAATAATTATATATCTTAAACCCTACCTTATCTGTGGATTAGATTTAACTATTAATTATAGCATTAACTCAAGAATAAATATCATGGTGCAAGGAACATTTTAATTTAACTAGTTATAAACCACAACTTAACTAAGACCGGTGCAAATGGCTGTTAATTAATATTTAATATTAAATATTTATTTTAATGTTTCATTTATGTTCAATTTAACAACTACAAACTTATTTTCGGTGCCATAATATAGTTTATTCAGCCATCCTTTGCCGTTACGTCATAAATTGTCCCTCTCATTCATGAAATGGATGAGACGGAATTATGACGTCATTAACGTATTTCTTATCTAAGGTCGACATACATTTTATCTGTTACTTTTGACAATTCAGTTGTCATATTTTGAAAACAATTCTTAACATATTATGCCATTGATTATAATTTTGAGGTTAAGTGTAAAATAACATTCAACAAATATAAGACATACGTAAAACAGCAGAATACGTCACCGATCATGACATAACGGCAAAGGATGGTTGAACAAACTATACGTGCAATTTTTATATACAGGGTGTCTCATTATATTCTGACTGTTTTTAAGAGCTTATATCTTCGAAACGGTTCTGGATAATAAGATGCGGTTTCCACAGTTAGGTTTAAAATTACCGTAAGTTTTGTTGCGACACATTTATATAAATGGCCTACTTCCGGTTTTCCCGCTAGAAAAGTGGCGTATTTTCAGAATACAGTAGATGTAATTTTTTAAATGGGACACCCTGTATATTTAGCAATTTATTGAAAGACGCATATTTTTACTTTATAACGGTACTTTGAAGTTTAAAATCGGTGCACAGAAAGCGAAGTTAGATAACTTTAACTAGGATACTGTAATGATTTAGATATAAAGTTGGAACTTTATTAGCTAAAGTAAACTGTAAAAAACAAATAGGATCATGTTCTAGGGCACTCTAAAACAAATGTTCGATGTGTCTTCTTGGTCTATACATTTGTGGAATCGAACCATTAGTTTGTCAAATGCTGCTGTCAGCATTTCAAGAGGAATATTTTCCATTACCTGCCGTATGTTATTTTTCAATTCCTCAATAGTAGCAGGCATCGGTTTGTAGACTCTATCTTTCACAAATCCCCATACAAAAAAATCTGAAACAGTCAGGTCTGGAGAATTTGGAGGCCATTCTATTGGACCAGTCCTACCAATCCAATTATTTCCAAATTGTTGGTTAACAGATTCTCTTACTATGTTGGAATAATGGGGTGGAGCCCCGTCTTCATGAAAGTAAACATTTTGGTTCAAAATACCATCTTCTTCTAACTGGTTCTAACACAATGTGACATTCTGTCAATGATCGCAATATTTTTGTGATGTGACATATTAACGCCTCCTTGATTATTATTTATTAATAAGATATCTGAATCATTACAGTATCCCAGTTAAAGTTATCTAACTTCGCTTTCAGTGCACTGATTTTAAACTTTAAGGTACCGATAAAAAGTAAAAGTATGCGCCTTTCAAGAAATTGCTAAATATACAGGGTCTCCCATTTAAAAAATTACATCTACTGTATTCTGAAAATACGCCACATTTCTAGCGGGTAAACCGGAAGTACGCCATTTATATAAATGTGAACAACAAAAACAACAAAACTCACGGTAATTTTAAACCTAACTGTGGAAACCGCATCTTATTATCTAGAACCGTTTCGAAGATATAAGCTCTTGAAAACAGTCAGAATATAATGAGACACCCAGTATAATAAATATTTTTAACAAAAATTATAAAAACAATACTTGTGTGTGAATTGTTTAAATAAAATGTGCAAATGATAAAT
The DNA here is from genome assembly GCA_910591675.1 of Galerucella calmariensis. Classification (NCBI taxonomy): domain Eukaryota; kingdom Metazoa; phylum Arthropoda; class Insecta; order Coleoptera; family Chrysomelidae; genus Galerucella; species Galerucella calmariensis. Next base: position 116,576 of record CAJUYG010000174.1, on the reverse strand, counting down.
AAATTGCTTATTAACAATAAAGAAATAATGATTTTTTAAGAAGTCGACTTGAGAATCGAAAATTCGACTTTAAGCAATGATTAATCGACTTTGAGAATCAAAAAATTCCAAGTCGTTTCTAAAGTCAAAAGTCGACTTTCTTCGCGCCGTTTCCATCTCTAGCCCTGGAGGCCTAGGTGGTGCCGGCGAAGGGACGGCTCCTTGAGAAAAAACTAGCCAGTTCCCGACTTCCCCCTTCTATGTAATCTTTTGTGATTCCACAAATATTCCAGTAAATAAAGGAAAAAAGTTAACATTAATTACACCCTATTTTCATCTTCTGGTTGGAAGTTGCATTTGGTACCTCATTAAACATGAGACAAAGTTCTGCATGAAAACGCTTGCGAGGGCGGAGAAAATGGCCCCAAAAGACCAGAAAAATAGGTTTTCAGCCCTTATCTCCTAAAATATGGCAGTTAGAGATTTTTGGTTCGGATAAAAATTAAAGTTCAGTTAATTTACTACAAAAATGGTCCTCATGATTTTTCTCGAAAATTTGACCAGTTTCGAGAAAAACGGCACCAAGTGCACCTCGAATAATGAGCTTCTGTGCTGTATGCCGGAGAGCACAGTCCGTGTATTTATACATCAGCGGGGGGACAAATTATTCAATAACTTTGTGAACAACCATCAATTAAAAATTTATTCATGATCCGATTGGTCTCTATGATACATCATTTTAAAGCTAAGAATGTCTACCTTTCGATTGTGCAATTACTTTTTTTGACGAAGTCGTCCATTTTTCAATAAAATTAGAAAACGCGGGCTCAAGGAAAAAACGCACTTTTTTTTGGTGGCTTTTTTCTCCCTGCTCTTTATTTCTAACATTTTAACACCTTAACTAGTGTAATGGGGGAATTCCCACCTTTCCATCGATGTATATAAGTCATACTTTTGATACCCCGGGGAAAAACCAGTACAATCTAAATGTATACGCTATAATTTATTACTTTCGTTCCTCCGTCGTTCGCCGCGCGTGTGCTCTACGTGGCGTTCGTGTCGTCTGCTCATCTATTTGTGGTTCGTGTGAGTCACGCCATTGTTCGAATTATAAAGACAGCGATAATATGTTATCCCAAGAGGTAGAATTAGAGGAAACTGTAGACTCAGAAGAAGTTGTTGACGGGGTAGAGCTAGAGGGAGCTCTAGACCCAGAAGAAGTTCTTGACCAAGAATCAGATGATGACTGGTGACGAACAGATTTATGTCATAATTGCAATGTATTTTTATATACTTTTTTCATCAATTCACGGACAATTAACCCGCGAATCTCTTGTACTTTTGTTAAAAATTTTCTATGTAATATTTTAGTCTATAATGTATTATTCTTGTATCATTATATTGGGTTCTCCCGTTGATAAATGAATAAATAAATAAATAAAATATATTTTTCTATAATAAATGAAACATGGAGAACGTTTATAACTCGTTATTCCAAAAACCTCAATCAGTCTGGTTGCAAAAAAATTTGCGGAGAATCTTCAAGAAATTGTTGCTGAGTATTATGGGTAAATATTCTTCACTCTTGAGGCATTTTCAATTTTCCTTACCAAAAGCCTAATCAACTTCAGTTTTTTGCCACATGTGCAAAGCTGATTGTTGCTAGATTCAGGTCCACTGGTGAGGTCCATCTCGCTAGAATTAATCTTATAGCCCGTTTTCCTAATAAGTATATCTTGAGGCCTCATCTGAGAGGAAAACAAGACCCTCGGAAACATAAATATCCATCAAAAGTGTCTGGTTACAGGGTTTCTCATTTATGGCACCGAGGATTTTCCCAATCTGTAAAATGTGGTGGCGCCATCTACAATTGGTTTCCACAATCCAAAACATTGATTATAATGGATTTCCAACACCCCCCAGCTCAAATTTTGTACAAAACTTGCATATTTCACAAGTCTCAAAATTTCCGGTATTTCAACCCGATTTTTTTGCAGAAAATATTGATGTTGCGAAAAAAATAATTAGGACCATTTTTGTAGAAAATGACCTGGACTTCAATTTTTATTCGAACCAAAAATCTAACTGCCATATTTTAGGAGATATTGGGTGAAAACCTATTTTCCTGGTCTTTTGGGGCCATTTTCTCCGCCCTCGCACGCGTTTTCATGCAGAACTTTGTCTCATGTTTAATGATGTACCAAATGCAACTTCCAACCGGAAGATGAAAACAGGGCGTCATTAATGTTAACTCTGCCTTTTTTTCCTCCTTCATTTACTAAAAGCGGTTGCGGACCTGTGAAGGCTCCTTTAGAGCCTTCTTTAGCTAGCTGGTTCACCCAGGGCCGTAACTCGTATAGGTGCCAAATAAACAATGTCATTATTTTCTCAAGCTGATCTTTTCTTATTTTCCAATAGAAGAAAACTCATAATTGAATTGAAAAATATTTCGAAGGAAATTTGTCGATTCAAACACATAAATTTGTCATCATCTGCACGTTTTCGTTTTATTGATACTCACTATCGTTAACGAGTGACATTTTTGTAGTAATTATCATATTACAGTTTACGCCTCCTTAACCGATACTTGATAAAGACATTTTTATCGAAAATAAACCTAAATCGTTCAATTCGAATAGTCTACATATATTATTATGTAAAATTCTATTTAAATAATTAGTTTTGTTAATGAGTGTTTACTGAACAGTTAATAAGTTTGACTTAATTTTAAATTATTTGAAGAAATGTGCTCCCAATACGGTAAGGAATACTATAATTCGGTACAATCATTGTTTAAAGGTAAACCTCTTAACCTTACTTTAACTGTACAGTCTCATGATTCCACATGTACAATAAAAATAAAAAAAATACAGGGTGTTCCAAAATTCTACTGTCAAACGCAAGCTACAGATATAGTACATTCAATAGCCTTCTTGTTGTGCGTCGTCGTTTGTGACGTTTTCGGTATGTCGTTTAGTTTATTTGCTTTTTTGACATAAAGCTAACCTTAAATTTTATTAATAAAATCATCAGGATCGTATTCAGCCAAATTCAAAAGGCTATGGAATTAATAATTGCCAGCTTCTTTTTCTAACTGAAAATACTTGAGAACTTTCAAAATGCTGATGTTTTACCGTGTATCTAGGCATATTTTTGTTTTATTTGTATAAATATAACAATAAGATTAATATCCACTTCTCATAAATAATAATTGATCGTAAGCAACAAAGTACAGACCTGGCGAGAACTGTCAGTGAGAGAGGGGAGAGTAGAAAAAGACGTATGAGACATTGCCAATACCAAAGGTATTTCTGCATCCTATTTTGAATGATGTAGTAATAATAATAATTAATAACTTTATCATTACTTTATACCAGCAACGGTTATTACTTCATAATTTTCAAATCAAAATATGTATTCCGAAAACCGTACACAGTATCGAGTTTTACCAAGAGTACCCTTTTGGTGTAAAATTGAATAATGTTTAAGTTCACTTGAAAGGACCCCGCGCTTTTCTTATGACAAAGTGGCGTTCCGTCAAATGTTATAAATTTTGGATATGATGCTGTACTCGACTTCCTGACCAAAAGTGTCCATGGGACCAATTCAATCCTATGACTAGTTTCCGATATACAGGGTATTAAAGTTGAAAAATCCGTGTTTTTCGTGACCTCGTAATTTTATTCTTAACAAATAAATATGCATTTTCAATTGATGGTACCATAAATATGTTCTAGTTTATCGTAAACTTACACATAAATAGTTCAAAATGTTAAAATATCCAGGGCTGGACTCAATTATACAAGGACGAATTTTTGGAATTCCAATAAATTCTTATATTGAATGAAAACAAGGTCAGAAATAAAAATTAACTTCATATTCAATGTTCTGGCATCAAGTATACTAGTTCTAGAGGTATTCCATACAGGGTGATTCTTAATGCAACCTGAAATTAGTTTTTTTCTATATGAAATAAATAAGTTACACCATGTATTTAAAAATTAGTTTTTGATGTTTGAAACGTATTGGTTACCTAGATATCAGTACTTTTCTTGAAATACAGGGTGATTTGCACATACATCTTGTTATTAAACCGACAAAAATTAGAGAAAATACACTTTTTTTGAATCACCCTGTATTTTATAATTAGATCCGTCAAAATGTTTAATTTATCTTGTTTTGTAATAAGCTTAAAATAGTAAATGAGCTGAAAAGATTTCATAATCTTACTATGACCAGTTTTTCAGAAACAGGGTCCCGAGAATAGAGTACTCAGCAGAATAGGGATAGTGAACGAAATTATAATCACATTTTTATTTATGGATACATACCGAAGTGTACCAAACCATTGATAAAAAGATGAATAAATTACAAGTATTTGATCATCCTGTAGGCTTGTACTACAGTAAATTAATAATAATAAAAGTTTCATTAAAAAAAAATGAGAAAAATGGAAAGGGGAATAGCCTGGAGCATATGGAAATATTCTCTATGGCCTACAGTTTTGGCGTTTTGACTTAAGGTCTAGTATCGATATGTCTGTTTGGTGTATTTGTTATTTCGTTCCCAGTGTCTAATTTTTATTTTATTTGTTCCTGTTTGGATGGATAGACGAGCCATAAACTTCTCCAATGAGGAAATTGAATCTCTTCTGTCATTAGTGTAGTTCTGTTTCGTTCCACAAAGTGAAATGGTCCAGCCGATTCCTAAATATCCTTTGTCGCCGAGGGCATTCAATAATATTCAAAGCATCTTCTTCATCGTCGGTTGAAAGTTCCTCAAAAATATCTTGGATATCGTTTGTTAACATTGCAAAATTCAAAGAAAACAAAGTAAAAGCAATCAAAATATTCACAATATATGTTGCTTTCGTTTATTTGGGCTTCAAGCACTTGTGCGTGACGCCTCAGTCGTCACGACTTTTGAGCAAATTGAACCACAGCACACCCTCTAGCAGGCTAACTCCTTTACTAAATCTCAGATCTAATATATTAGTACTGTAACCGTCCGCCGCGCCAGCCGCGCGCTGCGATAGTATACATGGAGCACAGAACTAAAGAAATCTGTGACATACAAAAAAAGGGTAAATTATACCTCAGAATATAGCTCAAAAAAGGAGCAAGAAGAAGAATAACTAAAAGAGCGGGAAATAACTAATGCTCGATTTCACCAACCGTCTCGTAAAGTTAGGTAATATCCAAGTAGAATTTAGGAATTTCTAAACGCAATTTACGTTGGACCACGCGCATTTAGAAATTCCTAAATTCGACTTGGATATTACCTAACTTTACGAGACGGTTGGTGAAATCGGGCATAAGGGCGGGATATTTAAATATTAAATATAAGATGGATATCCCTGAATTATTTCAAAGTGCACATATTTTTCACACTCAAATGACTGTAAAAAATTCCAATATGTACACCAAGAAATAAACCAAATACAGGAGTGTCTTTATCTTAAATTCGACAAACTGGCTATTGTTGTTAACTATTTTTCAAAAAATGAAATAAGATGAATATAAAGTGAGATCTATAAGTATAATTCTACGTAATATATAGTTTATAGTTACATCCTAAAAATAATTTATTATTTACGTTAGAAATCTCAATAATATTTTTGGAAACTTGAAAGAAAACTTCGAAGTTGTTCATCATTTTATATTAAATATATATATACATAAAATATATATTATAAATAAATACATACATATAAAAATCTCGGAAAAACAGTTCCACCACGGAGAATTTGAAACTTGAAATCATTGATTATCATAATCCACTCTAAAGATATATACAGTAGAAAAAATTGACCTTTACCCTGACGTCACTAACAATGAACAGTAGTAAACACACACTTTATATACCTCATCCTTTTCTACTGACAGTAAAAACACATCGTACAATATACGTACACTTGTCTTTCAAGCAATGACATACGTTCTTATGTAACTCTAATTATTACTCCCAAATGTTGAAAAGAGATAGCACCAAAAACTATTAATCGGTTGTATTCATAAGAATTTATTTTGACCTCTTATGACAACTGTCATTATTTTGATACATCGAGTTTTGTTCAAATCGTTCCATCATTTGCATTCAGATAAATTCTATAAAATCGTTTTTTTTTTTTTCAAAACCTGTAGTTTGTTAATTTTATTTTACGTTAAGTACAAAATTTCCTGTTTTGCATTCAATGAATATTTCCAACTTAACCTCACTTCTTAGACGGTGGCTGAACAAGATAAACAAGCAGCCAACGTATTTACGCACACGACAAAGTAATTGTAGCCATTTTTGACTCATTGTTTGATTTCGCGAGGTTAGTAGGTATGACGTCAGGGTAAAGGTCAATTTTTTCTACTGTAGCTACCATAAACCTTTATTTAAAAGGTAAAATATTGACTGAAAAGTTGATGGGTGATAACCATTTTGTAACTTTCAATAATTGACAGTTATCGTGACGTTCCCTCCGTCCTCCGATTGGGCGATTCTGCAACGTCACGCTACTAATGCGCTCTCAAGCGGCCGGTCACGATATTATAACTTGGATACAAATTGTAGATGAGAGTTAAACTGCTAGAGGGTGTGCTGTGAATCGAACACGATTTTTTAGGATCCTCAAAACCACCTGACATGTGCCAATGCCAATGAATTTCCTGTGTTGTTAGAAGAACAGTTTTCAATTATAATGTTTTTGATAATAAAATTTTGCATATTTAGGTATTTTTAGTTAGGTTTAATAGTATTAAATCGTAATCGGCACAATCTTAACCTTTAAATAAACGTCAAACCGGACAAACGTCAAATATTTAATGTCTGTGGACTTTTCGGTATGTGCTTGAGGGGCAAGGGGAAGGTAAGACTAGGCGTCACGCCCGGTAATAAACGAACGGAATTCAGTCACTACGAGCTGCTACTAGCAGCCAAAAGTAAATAATCGAAAGCACCTATAATTAATTAAGGTTATAAATGCCAAATTGTTGACAGAACCGACAGAACAGAGCAATTATCAAATCATGAAAACCTGGGTTTTCCATAAAGTTATCTTTAATCGATACCTCTTCCACCCTCAGGACCCTTTTTCTGAAAAACTGGTCATAGTAAGATTGTGAAATCTTTTCAGCTCGTTTACTATTTAAAGCCTATTACAAAACCAAATAAATTAAACATTTTGATGGATCTAATTATAAAATATAGAGTGATTCAGAAAAAGTGTATTTTCTCTAATTTTTGTCGGTTTAATAACAAAATGTATGTGCAAATCACCCTGTATTTTAAGAAAAGTACTAAAATCTAGGTAACCAATATGTTTTAAACATCAAAAACAAATTTTAAAATATATGGTGTAACTTATTTATTTTATATAGAAAAAAACTAATTTCAGGTTGCATTAAGAATCACCCTGTATGGAATACCTCTAGAACTAGTATATTTGACGCCAGAACATTGAATATGAAGTAAATTTTTATTTCTTACCTTGTTTTCATTCAATATAAGAATTTCTTAGATTTCCAAAAATTCGTCCTTGTATAATTGAGTCCCACCCTGTATATGTTGACATTTTGAACTATTTATGTATACGTTTACAATAAACTAGAACATTTTAATGGTACCATCAATTGAAAATGCATATTTATTTGTTAATAATAAAATTACGTGGTCACGGAAAACAAGGATTTTTCAACTTTAATACCCTGTATATCGGAAACTAGTCATAGGATTGAATTGGTCCCATGGACACTTTTGGTCAAGAAGTCGAGTACAACATCATATCCAAAATTTATAACATTTGACGGAACGCCACTTTGTCATAAGAAAAGCGCGGGGTCCTTTGGATTAATAAATTTATTCATTAAAAAGTTATGTTCAATAGTGTGTGTGTGTGTGTATTTTGGGGTGAAATTCACTGAGACCTAAGAGATCTATTGTGCCTCCTTACTTCTACTCAGTTTCTGAGGAGAGTCTCAGAAACTAGTAGTTCCTTTAGTCCTATTTCCCGGAGGAATTTTAGGATGTCTGCAGGCTTCAACTTAGGCAAATGTTCCTCTTCTATCCAGTAATCTCCTAGGTGCTGTGCTCTAGGATTCTGAAGTGCTGTGCAGTTGGAAAGTATTCCATTCCACAAAATCTGCATTCTTCTTCCTCCACTATTGTGAGCTTTTTCAGGTGCCCATTCAGGCGACAATGTCCCGTTAGGATCCCTGTTAAAACTCTTAGCGCAGTTTTACTTTGACTTATGCATTCTTTTGATCTCAACAGGTTGTAGTCACCCAGAAGAATCTTTTATTGTATAAGCCCTACTAGATCTTTCCAATGGTCAGATCTTCTCTTTTTCTTGGCATCACCTATTTCTTCCAATATTACATTGGAGCTGATTCCGCAAAAGGATTCAGGCCCCCAGAAAGGTATTTCAGTCCCCTTCTTTGCTAGTTCATCTGCTATATGTTCAATAGTACGAACCGTGTAACTAGCGCACTCTATGAGATTCAAATATAAAAACAAATTCATGGGATATATCGGCTTCCAAAACATATTCGTGTTAAATTCAGTACAATGTTGCCAGTAGTTTCGGCAAAATCATAGAAAATGTGTATACTTTTTCTCCAAAGCAAACCCCAATTATTTTCCATTTTTCCAAATTTATCCTAGAGAAGTAGTCGCCTTATTTTGAAACACCCTATATATTAAGTCCATCACTATTTGGTTTAGCCGAAATATTAAACATCGGGTATAGTCAAAAGCGCTCTTATCGTGCGGGTTCAAAGGTCACTAACCATATGTATCAAATCAGAAGACACAGAGGTTACCAAAATGTGAGATTACAAATATACCCGACGAAAATAATGATTGTTGATGTTTCCTGCATACTGGTTGACGAATTTCCACTTTTTCATTCACTCTCGAAATAATCTATCAGATTAAGTGCTTGCTTGAGGATGCAAAATACCGGAAAATTGCTTCTTATTATTCATATTGTCACTTTGAATTGTCAAAGTCACAGAACTGACATTTAAATGAAAACTTCGCTGGTGAAAGACTTTTTAGAATCGCTGAAAATTAAATACATATCCTTTTTTATCCCGTCAAAATTGCATAAGTCTGTCTTATTCATCTTACGGATTTTATTTGGAAGTTATAATTAAACGCAATAGAAGAAAACAAAAACGGTGGGTATGTATTTGTTGAATCGTATGACCCGCACGATAAGACTGCATTTGATTATAGTATGTCTGGTTGCATACCTGTCATTCATACTGTCATACATGCCAATATCGAAAATGATTATCATAGAATTTCCATAATTATTTCATTAAATAGTGGTTTTAATTAGAAATAGTTAGTTTCATTCATAACATTATAATTTGGTGATTGCATTGTGACTGTTAATTTGTATTAGTTATTTAAATTATGGTTTAATGAAATAGTTATTTAACAAATTGGTGTATTATCAATAGAAATATTTTAATGTTTCATATTGTCAATATTTAAGCTTTATTTAATATTTACTTAAATTATTAAAATAGTTTTATATGAGTCTGCATTTTTTCGGGTAATAAACTTGTTGCCCGCTACATGTTTTCCACTTCCGGTGAGTTAAAGTAAATACTTGGACATTATACAAATTTTAAAATAAAATCAATACAATTTCTATGACATATTGGTATAATAAAACATAATAATTTCACTGAGTATGTTTGGGCTGCGCTTATTCTAAAGCCGATTTCATTGTATTTTTAGTTGCCTATACGGAAAAGTCCTTACAATAACTATCATTGGACCAGGGGCTGTATTCTTGACTGAGGGATAGTCCAAGAGCCAGAGCCAAAAAAAACTGTTTCAATTTCTAAAGGCTGACGGACGTTGTTCTACTGAACACATGACTGACGGCTGTTTTGATGTTCAATACATAATTCTGAACCCTCAGACAAAATTTGAAGTTTTAGAAACGAATTGCACTTAATAATTATTTATCATACGTCTATCCGGACTGACTGACCAGCTCTGTTCTAATGTATGACTGACTGACCAACACAACTTTTATTTTATACAATAGAGAAGTTGTATAACAATTTTCAACTTTTAGAAATTCATTTTGTTCACCCGTCAAATGATACACCTTTAATATCGCACCTGAGCCACCTGTTCTACGGCACGCTTGACTGACCGGATCATATTTGTGTACCCATCGGCTACAACGATTTAACAAAAAACCAGCCTTTAGAAATTGAAACAGTTCTTTTGGCTCTGGCTCTCCGGCTAGGAGTGAAGATTCCCAAGAGAACAGATATTTTGCCTTTGTCACTGTAGTGACAGAGTAGCCAGGCAAAATAAATACAAAATATGTGTTCTCTCGGAAAGCTCTACTCCCACAGTCAATAATACAGCCCCAGTTCTGTACAAGGCAAATGCTGCCAACCAAACCCACTGTTATCGTATACAACTATTGAAAGAAATAATTCTTGTACATCAGAAATCATTACACCTAATATTAAGTATATTGCTATAAACTTTTCTAATCATAAGTGTATCTTGAGAAATCACTGTAATTATAAATTGACACGTTTTTAATTGGGTTTATAATTGACAATTTAGATTACTGATTATAATTTATTGTTGTTTATTAATTACAATTTTTTTAACGAGTAGTAATCCAGATTTTTACAGTTCATACTTAAATAGGTAAATAGTTTATTTCCTCTTAAAATCTTTACAATTCTATGGAAAAAGTGAGAACAATGCATAAACCTAATACTTACAATGATAACATAAATTTAAGCTATTCATTTATAATAAAAGCTTTGAGTATTCGTATTCAGGCAATATCTCGCTTATTTGACCAGATAATTATTAAATAAAAAAACTGCATTGAATGGCATTAAAGTACCTTCCTAATGACTTATGAAAATATGTTTTACATTTGACAGCCCTGTGGTAGCTACCACTGACTTTTTATTTTCAAATGGCACCCCCTGTATATTTTCATTGGAAATTGCGTGTCATTATATTTGGAATACAACGATAGCGCATACTTGGTATTTTTTTCAATTAATAATATCAAAAATATCAATATTTCATGAAGTATGATTTTCAACTGAAACACCTCTGATGCAATTCAAAAAAATGAACACAGCAAGTGTTTATAATTATTTCCTGCAGAATCCATGCAAGCTGCAAAACGTGCTAAAAGCTTTCTTGTGCAGGCCGGCCGTCTGAATCATAGGTGGTGTAACGATACGACATGCTTCACAAATGCGTTCTTTAAGATCATCTAAATACGTCTAAATCATGAAATATTTTAACCTAGAATTGTAATCCTGCATCAGAGCTGAACATAAGAGAATATTTGGCAAACTCTTGTTGACGCAAGATTTGCGAAATAGTAAAACAGTTATGATTTATATTTTTTAATAAACAACTGCATCTTGTGTTAGTTGGGTAAAGTCAATTTATTTTTAAAAAAGATTAAATTCTCCCTCAATTTGATATTCGAAATTCCTGCGGCCAAACTTTAGATGGCTTTTAATCCCTTGATATACCAATTAAATAACATTTGTTGTGTCCGAAAAATAACATGTTTTAGAATTTAACGTTCATTACATACAGGGTGGGGCAATCTTCTGACATCGGAGGATTACATCGTTGTGGTGAGAGATAGAACTTTATTATTTTGTGGGAGTTAATACAGTTACTGAGGGCACATTTTGAAAATACTTTCGATTCTACAGGGTGTTCCAAAACCACGTAGCAGCACAAACTTACATTTTTTTAAATGGAACGTACTATATTTTGTTCAAGAATCGAAAAGAACTCACCGAGAGCGTTACAAAAATATAGCACTCTAATATATTATAAGGGTGTTTTACAAAGATATGGCCAATTATTAGCAAAAAAGACCTCCTCTTTAACACTCT
>CAJUYG010000174.1:24864-94685 GCA_910591675.1 Galerucella calmariensis | reverse complement strand
AGCTATAGAATAACAGAGAGACAATTGATGGTTTTATATGACGCCATTTTGCGGTGGATCGATTGTAGTGCTATCAAGCGGCACGTGTTGAAAGTAGGTATAAGGTAGAAAACTGGGAAATCAGAAACTGTAATTAGTGTACAGCTATCTACTTTTAACTCACTTAATAATGTCAATGTTGCCATATTTCAATTATAAACTAACTAGATATTTCAGAGTTCCTGTAAAAAACCAAGAGGCACACCTTAAATATCTTTGTGGTGTTATGAATATTATGTTTTCGTGTACATTTTAAAATTATTAAGTTTATACATAATATATATTAGAAAAGAAGGTTTCTCACAATAATTGTGTACTTTATTTGTTTTAAGTTAAAAATATAAAACCCCTTCATGAATTCAAATTTTTGAGACATGAGCCACAATAACGGAACAAAAAGATCCTCAGAGAACTTGGTCTTGGATAAAAACAACTTTAGAAAAGCATGCGTTCAACTTAAAAATAATAATTTAAGTTTTTTTTATAAAGTTCTGGCAAGTACAAGAAAGTTCTGGCAAGAACAATAAATAGATAAAGTTTTCAACCTAAAACAAACAAAATACACAACTTTTCCACTTTTATTAATATCACAAATATATTTAAGGTGTGTCTCGGGTTTCCACAGGAACACTGAAATATCTAGTTCGTTTATAATTCAAACATGGCAACATTGACATTTTTAAGTGATTAAAATGTAGATGGCGCCACATTAATTACCCTTAGTAGTCACCTATTTTTCTACCTCAGGCCTACTTTCGATAAGTGTCGCTAGATAGCACTACAATACGATCCATCACAGTATGGCGTCAGCCGAAACCATCAATTTCTAGAGAAGTGGTTGTTTCGTGGAGGGGGAGGAAGCTGCTCTTTGCTGCTCTCTCTTGAACATATACAATTTTATGTATAGTGCTCACTGTTCCTCCTATATGAGATTCTACACGTGGAAGATAAATATTTGCTGACCCTGTATAGTTCCATAGTGACGTTGTGTGTTGATAAACAAAATATGGAGGTGTGGTTACAAAACTTTGATTTATATACTAGAGGATCCGACAGACGTTGTCATGTTGTGTCAACATATAATATCACATGAACATTGCTTTCATATCTATCGTCTATATTGTTTCCTGTCTATCTTAATTGTTAATTTTAATTTTTCTCTTCCAATCGTACCTGATTACAGCGCCATCTACCGGGACCAATTGTGAATATAAACCATCCTGTTACTTACTCGAACACACACACACAAAATTTCATAAAAATCGGCCCATCCATTTAGGAGTTGTTCAGTATGAACCCGATTGTAGCCCCACCTACCGGGACCAATTGTGAATCTAAATCATTATTTCCATAGATTTCTCCTGGCCACTTCTAAAAAGAAATTTTTGTCTAAAGTTATGACCGAGAGAATTTTGGTCCACACGGTAGATTTGGCAAGTAATTATTTGATTCACCCCCGTATTTCGACTTTGCTAATATTTTTACTACCTACATCCCACTCTACCGAAATCAAAAATCAAAAAAAAAATACGTTTAAATAATTTTTATTTTTTATTTAAAATCCCTCACAACACCACATAAGTACATTAAATCTATTTTAAATGTGTGATTCGGATAAAATGTATTTAGTGATTTACGAACAGAAATGTCACCATCTTTAGTGAAATAAAATGCTAGGTGGTCTCAATAATAATATTTAAACTGAATAACTGAAATTTCCCAGTTTAGTACGCCCTTGACTTCGACATTCCCATGTTGTATTTAGATGAATATGGCGATTGGCATTCAAAATGAATAAACCAAATGTGCAAATATTTTAATATGTGAATGATCGTTTAACACTAGTATCTATTTAGTTGTTGGATATTTGTTATAAGTACCCGTTTACCTTATTGATTATAACTTAAATCAATTAAACTGTAATAAGTTATCTATAATTGTTTCCGTATTCTTAAAAAAACGAAGTAAATACGGCAACGTCGATTGAATAGAGCAGTTTTTTGTATGCGCGATAGTCTTATCGACATAACCTCAAATCCTTTTTATGTCCAGTCAATAGTTTTAGATATTTGTAGAAGGTTTCAGTTGATGTGTCGTGAATTTGTATATTAAGACTTGTGTTTCTTGATCATCTACAATGTTTTAACGAAAGTGAAAAACATCTACAGATGTAGAATCAAATTAAAGAGTGATCGCGATTTAGCGAAAAATTGGGAGGTTTACATCGGGGAAAAGTTGAACGTCACGGCGAACATCCTTACTTGTTGAAACACCGATTGCCCTGATTGATATGGAAACTCTGAAATCTTTGAGCGGAAATTCATTTAGTTGTGAGTTGGTATTTTTCTAAGAGACAATTAATTTGTTCAATAATAACTCCTGGTTGTCTACCACAATCGATTTTCATGTTCGTGTCATCACTATAGTCGGTTGTATTTTATTTTAGCAACAAATTATGCAACCGTATTTGAAGTTGAATTTTCGATTTTTCTTATGGATTAAATGAATTGAGTTCATGAACTGAACACTGATATTGTTTTCTTAACTTTTATGTATATTACTTAATATTCTAAATAATTTTGTTTTTATGGAATTTTCATTTTAATGTATTTGAATGTTATCATTTGTTTTCGTAGCGAAAACTGTTTTTATTTTATTTTTTTTTTCACTTTAATACCTACATATTAATTAAGCTTCTACATAAAATTGTTTTTAAAAGTTTATAGATTAGAGTGCTGAATCATCAACATTGAAATTTACTTATGGATTCTAAGGTATAATGACAAGACTCCATAATATGTATACCTAGTTCATATTGGTTATTAAAAAAATCTTTATAAACTCTTGTTAATTTAATGTATGCTAAGATTCTGCAATTATAGGTTAAATAATAATTTTTTGGTTCAATATATACTTCTTATGTAGAGTATTTTGAAATAACTGCCAATATTTTATGATAAAGTTACTTAGATTTTCTTTAAATTGGGACAATATGTTAAGTACCTACCTATTTCTTATTTTATTATAAGTTTTTAAGTGTTACTAAGAACTATACGCTACACATTTTTTAGTTAGTTTGTGATATATGTCGAACAAGGACTGCAGCTGAAAATGCATGGAATTTTTTTCCAACCCGTATTATTACACAATGATGTTATTAAATGTAGCATTATGGTGGGGACTACCTCAAATGACATACAATTTATGGCATACCTACAACATGACTATTAAAAAAACTGAATTATAGGTAACCTAACCTAACTTTACCATGTCCCTCACTCTTCTCCTGTACTGTGATATCTGCATTTTTTAATGGAAATGTTTTTTTTATTTATTCAGTGCATTCCCCACCATAACATTACATGGGATTCAAAGAGCTATGGAAAAAGAAGCAACCAATTTGAGCTGCATATCTGGTTTGACATATTTACTGTTAATTTTAGATCATTTTTACCAAAACAAAGGAATTATGGATTTTTTCAGCATGGTTATGATGAAAATAGTAGCTAAATTTCTTGATAATTTGCCAGTGTTGGAACTATTTTTCTACTTTTATTTATACTTGATGTTATAACTTCAAATTTTCTTTTATTTACTCATACTTTTTTTTTCAGGGAGCTTGCCTTGTGATGTGAACGCTAGTGTGATAACTCCCAGTAACCTCCCATTTATCAAGGAGGCCAAGAAAAGTCAGGCTGCTATGAAAGATAAAGAATACACAGCTATAGATATTGAGTCTTCTGAATCGCAGAGACTTCTTGATCATGATGCTTTAGCACAGAATTATCAAGAATCACAAGAAATCACCATTGTTCCTAGATATACGTCAAAAGCTACATTGCAAATATGTAAGTAATATTTTTCCTGAAATGTGTAGTTAGTGAACTTACAGCTTTTGAATATCATTTAGTGAATAGTTCATGTATAAATTTATAAAATAATATAATGGTGAGATGTTATGTTAGAATAAAAAGAGGTGAAAGTTTATTGATAATACTTTTGAAATTGAACAACTGACAACACTGTTATATTATTTTGAGGAAAGTTTTTATAGTGCTAAGTTTTTTATGTTGCTAAGTATGTTCACAGACAACCATAAAATATCCGTGTAATATTAAGGTGGTTTTTTATTATATGCTGTAATCATAACAAGCTATCTGCAAGCTTTAGAGAAGTTGGACATTATTGTCTAAAAAACAAATATTCTGTCAATATTGAGTAGTATATTACTGACTAGACTGGAAGAGAGGAAACTATAGAATAACAGAGAAGCAATGTCTAGAGAAGTGGGTGCTTTGTGCTGTTGTCAGGCATTATAATTTAATTTATAGTGCTCTCTCCTGCCCTTATATGAAAAGACAGTATGAACAATGAATATTTCCTGAACCTGTTTTCTGAAAAGTTTATTTAAATTGAAGTGAAATTTGGGACTTCCTAGTACTTTTGAATGCATGAGCTACTGAGATACTATTGAATGATAGATGGCACCCACATGGCACCAAGATCAACTTGAAGTATTGAAAAAATAATTTTATTTCTATCTAAATTCAATTATAAACAAGGTTTCCAGGTTTTTATAGGCGTTGCATCATCAACTTCTATTTTTAGTTACTAACCTCTGCATTATACTAAGAGTTTTTGAAAGTATTGTATTATGTATTATTGTGATTCATAATTGAAATTTGTTTTGGAGTTGTTTGGTGTCTATTTTTTAGGAGAAAACCAAAATCCATGCTTCTTGGAAGTAACACTTTCCATCTACATTTCAAAACAAACACGTTGACCCTTTTCAGGAGGAAATGAATGAAAACACTTTGTTAACATCCCTTTTAGTCCACAAATGACACTGTGTAACGCAACAGTAGTGTTTTTGCACTTAATCTACTAACTTTTACAACAAACAAATTCAAAATAAATTTCATTTATTAATTGCACTAAAATAATTGAAAATAGTCTAGTCTTTGATAAATGTAAACAAACAATCCTTAAATGTTGGGCCCTATTAAAAACTCGGTGGAACGCCGACCTGTACTTCGCCGATGCTGACATAAATTTGTATAATACATATAATCAACAATACTTGTAGAACTAGGAATGTAATAGAAAAACGAAAAAAGCCAAAGGCAACGTCAAAACTAAAATCAAACAATGGAAATCTTATGATGATTGAGGTTATACAACAAACAATGTACAAAGAAGTAGTTCAGTTATCGCCGCTATGGCGCTACGATCTTCAATTAAATGAACACTATTTATTATATATCGACAATAGGCTGTCAGGGGACAACATTTCAATTATGTGATGTAATATAACGTATTAACAGTGATAGAGAAATTGTTGCACAACTATTTTCATAAAAATATGTTCTTTCTCCAATTTAATAATATCTTATAAAAAAAGTACACATTTAAGCCGTATCGTGACAGTGGAAACTTCAATGCTTTAAATTTTAATGAAACTTATGAATGAATGTATATCAGACTTGGTCACCTCAGGTTAGAATCTACTTCAATGACCTTGAAGTCTTATTTTAAAATTGATATTGTCAGCTAAAATGAATATTTATGTTGTGATAATTGTAGTCATTTACTAAAACATTAATCAACCTAGTGTTTAATTTTGATTACACTCTATAGCACATTCAGCTCCTATTATTAATATTAAAGAAATGTGTTTCTACCATCAAGTAGTTGTGTTTTTACTCGATAATATCCGTTCATTGAGAAAAAGGAAGAATATATTATCAAGAACTACAAGTAAGGACATAAACATAATTAAACCCTATTGTGCATGTTCTACATACTAATTCTGTTTTTTAAATAAATTACTGATTGCTGTTACTGAGCTGAATAATGCAATTTCTCTCTAATTTAGTATTCAATAGGATTGAAAGTCAATGTGCATATTAAAAGTGTTCTGGATTATTTTGGGGAGTACAGAAGTTGTATGATTGCAATGCACATTGGTTTTTGAAATGTTTTGCTACAAAATACCCTGCATATTTCCTTGAGAAAGTAATTAAGGTGTTGGCAGGAAAATTTTAATCCACTTGTAATTAGTCTTATATGAAACGATGAACCTAGTTATTTTACCCTAAAAGATGAAGACTGATATAAGTTTAACATTAATTTTCTGTACATAATTTAATGCTTCCACTGAATTATTAATTTTTGTTTCAAATCAGCCGCAACGCCAGTAGACGAAGCTATCGCCTTGGATTTGGATAATGTAGCCGAAAAGAAAATTCAAGAAGCAAGCAATGTAGAAAATAAATTTATGAACAGCAAATATAGTGTTTTTATACCAACGTACAGAAGTACCGATGAAAGGGTGAGTTATTATTATTATCAGTCAATGTGCTTTTAAATCATTTTTGAAATGTTCCTATTATTTCATGCTGCGTTAACTTGGAGTCCCTTATTTATATGATTAAAACACAATTTAGCTGTTTTCGAACATTTTATTTCTCAATAAAAGTGCTTTCAAAATTTATCTGAGGTAAATTTTACAAATGAAGAATTTACTTTTCTAAATATGAGTTCTACTAAACTTAATAACTCCACAGAAGTTGGAGAAATTTCATCTACAGATTGTGAGCCATTGAGGAAAATAAGTCTATAAGCTTTTTTGCTGACACACACAGACATTACCACACAAACTAGCAGCATATCACAGAGCTTTGGAGAAATTAAAATAATTGAACAATTTGTATATCAAATAGATATATACTCAAGATGACAATATTCCATTCCATTATTTTTTCTCTTATTTTTTGGGAATTAAACCACAATAATGTTTTTTATTTCGACGTTTCGGTAGCGTTCCAGCTAGACAACTAGACAATCAACAATATTTTAAAGTTTAAGACTACAAAACTTTGTTGTCAAATTTTATTAAGGTCAATTCATAGTAGATCACATCTCTGGTAAAATGTGAAATAAAATATTTTATTTTATGACATTCTAACGATATGATAGTCTACTAGAAATGGAATCCAGTGAAGTGCACGTTCCAGGAACGGCTTTTATTGGGATGGCGCTTTTTTTTCGCTTATTTTGGAAATTTTAATAAAACGCGTTTGTTGTTACCAATGCTAGAAAGAGAAATTTCCAACAATCAATTACCTGCGTTATCAGGATAGCATCATAAGTTTTTATCCAGGTTTTCTTATGATTTATCATTGGAATAGTTGTTAATCGATACACACTTCAATACACAAAATCACCAAACTGAGTCATACATATTTTGAAAACAAAAATAATCATACACAAAAAAGTAACAATAAACGCGTTTTATTAACACATTTCCAAAATAAGCGAAAAAAAGGCGCTATCCCAATAAAAACCGTTCCTGGAACGTGCACTTCACTGGATTCCATTTTTAGTAGAATGTCATAAAATAAAATATTTTATTTCACATTTTACCAGAGGTGTGATCTACTATGAATGGAGTCCATACAATGGACCTTAATAAAATTTGACAACAAAGTTTTGTAGTCTTAAACTTCAAAATATTATTTATTGTCTAGTTGTCATATTTTTTCGTTATGTCAGATAGGGACCAAAAATTATTTTATTAATTTTATTACTAGTTAATCTTGACAATGGTAGCTGGAACACTACCGAAACGTCGAAATAAAAAATAAAAAACATTGTGGTTCGATTCCCAAAAAAATAAGAGTAAAAAGAATTAGTAATGCCACAAGGAACTTACAAGAATATATTCCATTCCATTGCCTCTTTTTTAACAAATGCTCATGAGAAATTACCTTTTTTGCAAAAATTAGTTGTATTCAAGATCAAATAATGTTCTCATTGCAATGCAGTTTATATTGTCGAAACACATAGAAATCTTGAAATAAAATGTAGTGAACATCTTAGTTGCTTTCTGAAGGATTTATTTCCAAGCCAGCTTCCCCCCCCCACACACACATCTTAGTTGCTTTAGAATTGAATATTCCAATAATTCAAATCATCACCCCACTTGGAACTGATACATAGTTAGTCACAGACTTAATTTCTTAGAATCATTAGAAATTGGAAATGTAAAAAAGCTGTTTTGTACTATTAAATCAACAGCAGAATTCTCTAAATTATTCATTGTTAGATAGCCTCTTAGATAACATATAAATTCTTGGAAAATTCTAAAACCCTTTTGAGGTATCACTATTGTTCCTAAATTATAATTATTTGGAATATATTTTTATTACTTAAACTATAAGATGTCAGCAAATAAATCAATTGCTTAGGTTTTGGTACAGGTATTAAAATGAAAGCAAATACATAAAATTAAAAATACTTTGACCACTGTGAAGCTTGCATTCATTTCTCTATTAGCTCTTTTACAATTCAACAATTAAGATTATGTAAATTATCGCTTTTAATTCATGGTTAATGTGAAGTATGACCGGTTGAATGTAGAACATGTGCATGTGTCGTAAGAAAATTTCCATATAGGCCAAGATCTTACTATTATACTATAAAAAGAATAATAGAAAACAGTACAGTTGTTATAATACTAAAATTTCAAAAGTTGAGTCTATTGTTGATAAACATAAATTATAGTAAATTACGTCATTGAGCAACAAAGTATGTAATTAGCATTTTTGCTAAATTAGTATTGCAAAGAGATACTTTTATTAAATTCAATACCAATTCGGTATTTTTTAGCCTTACAATTTGTTCTGTGAGGTGGTAATCTAGTCACAGAATAACCCACTCATATAGAAGTTCCACCTTTTAAAATTTCCATAAGAAATAATTTGTTATTAGGCAAATGATTTTGATTTGGCATTAGGTGTGTTCTTTTTGGCTCAGATCTCAGTTAATTTCAGCTCACATCGGTAATGTGCGCGTTCTTTTTGATTTACCCACTTCGAAGTGAGCTGAGATTTTTCCTCCCCTTTCACCGATGCTGAATATGTTGTAAGGGGGTATCAGTTGGACTTGAGTCGGAAATAAAGTGGAGGGGATGAAGAAGTATTTGATTTTGTTTACATATAAACACACATAACCTAATTTTCTTTTGTTACAAATTATCAGTTGACTAAATAAAAGAGAAATAATTATGGATACAATAACATTATTAGATGCTGATACGAATTTATGTTTTATGTCTCTTATTCACGCATGCGTCGGCAGATCGCGCGTTTCAATTGAGTAGTTCGTTCTTTTTGGTGCTTACTCACATCACTTTAACTGAAGTGAGCTGAGATCTCAGTCAAAAAGAACACACCTATTGATGACAGACTCAGAAAACTGTTGAAACAACTTTGCAAAAAATAGTTGATTTTTTAGTTACATACTCTAATTTTTTTGGCCTTTCAGTTCACAAGACTTGATTAACTGTCTTAAGGGTAAATTCTATAAGAAGCGGTCAGAGTGCCCATACCCTGACCGTAAACTTAGGTACACATGTCAAAGTACTAAGTTACAGTTTCCTCTTTTTATTACAGTTATCTTCTATTAGTTCTCATAAAAGCGATAGGTGGACAACCATTGCACAAGATGACTTCCATTAAAACCGTCTATTATCTTTCATCTTTCAAATTTCTTGGAATTCTTTAATACTGCTTCCTTCAAAAAGATTTGAGTTTTCATTAACATACCATAACTTTACTTTCCAAATGCGTTCCACTTTACTTGAATTTAACCCGATTCGGTTATATTTGACAAAATTTCCGCTATTATGAAATATTTTAATCCATAGCCAAGAGTGGGGTTTACATTTTTTTTTATAAAGTTGTACTTACTATCCCATTTCAAAATATTTCCGACGGCTGATCTTACTTGCCCACCCGGTAGACTGAATATATCAATCTAATTATTATTTATGATAAACATTTATGTAACGTCAACGTTAGAGAGGAAAGGTCAGTCTGAAGTTTATTTATTAATACGGTTATACATAAGGATTAATGCATTATGTCGTCGAGCACTTTTTTCGAACACATCCCTTTCCACACAGTTACAATTATTAAATGGTAGTGAGTGATTTTGTTCATGTGTGTTTTGTATTAAATGATTGTCGAGAAAGATCACAGTGGTGATTGCCCTTTTTGGATAATAAAACCCTATTCCTTGCCAGTGTTTAATTATAACGGTTCAGTTACAGAAATCGACAATACCAAGGTAGCGGACTATTTTATTTAATATTTTTTGGGGGAGTATAAAAATGCCTTTTTAAATTCAATAATAATCGAATATCTAAAAAATCTCATTATTATTTAATTTGAAAAAAATTGGTGGCTATTTAAGCTTAAAAATTAATACTTTCACCAAGTTTCGACAAAATGAAAAACGAATAATTCTATTTTGAGTATATGTCAAGTTAGTATCTTTCCTTCCCTCTCTACTTATGCCATTTTGGCATACGGTCAACTTTCATTAATTTCTTTTTTCTAGTACCTGGTTAGATTACATTATTGTCTTTATCCATAGCCTATGTATGTATTTTCGGACTTCTGCTTCTTTTCTCCTTTCCTTTTATCCATTGCTGGTATCATGTTTTCCATCGCTTTCATTCCATCTTCTTAATTTTTTTTTCCTGTTCATTTTATTTGCAAAGTTTTCAACTGTCCGTACTTCAACAAAAACTTAAATCAAAACAATTTGAAATAGAGATAGTATTTAATCTGACAAATGTCAAAACGATCAATAATTCCAACGCTGTCAATTAATATACACATGTTATTATGTATTGAAAAAAAGTTTACAACAAAAAGGGAAATTCAACAAAAAACATACATTTGCGTGACTAGAACTATTTGCAACTGGATTTTACAAATGTGTGGAGGTCATCTTGAACAATATGTTCATTAATTCTAAGAAATTTGAAGGTTTTCGTGTGAATCGTATTTCCAAATAATTAGTCAAATCTAGAAAATTATTTCAGAAATTAAAACATTTTCTAAGACTCTTATGGATAAATAATATTTCACTGGATACTGTGATTTCTTGAAGGGGTCTATTTTTCTTTGGAGAACACTGTAACTAGGCTAGATCCATTTGAAAAGAAACCTTGGGTATAATCATGAGCTGTTTCTAATAATTTTTAATATAAAAATTGCGATTTCAGCCAACTAGCCTCAATAAAATGTTGATATTAAGAGAGATACAGATACAGAATGTTGAACATGAAACTTTTATACTAACTTTAACGCTTTTTGACGTCTGCATAAATGTACGCAAAACTTTTTGCCCTTTTACATTAACACTACTTTTGTAAAAAATAATTAAAGCCACATCATTACAACAACAAAAAAGGTATGTCTGGTAGTATCCCCAAATCTTAACGGTTTTAGAGATAATCACATTTTAGTGATTAACTACATAATTATTATTTAATGAAATTATGTTCGAAAAATTTAGTGTGTACGATAATTATTTTTTTATTATTAAAATGAACAGTATTAGGGCTTAGTAGCAGTTAACATGAAAAATATGAATGGTACTTTAAATATTTCAAATAATTATCGTACAAACAACTACATTTTTCGAACGTAATTTCATTAAATAATAATTATGTAGTTGATCACTAAAATGTGATTATTTAAGTTTTGGGGATAATAACAAATAATAAAAATGTGATTATTTCTAAAATCGTTAAGTTTTGGTGATAATAACAAATATACCCTTTTTTGTTGTAATGACGTGGCTTTAATTATTTTTTACAAAAGTAGCGCTAATGTTAAAGGCAAAAAAAATTTGCGTATATTTATGCCGCAAACGTGGCCTATGTGGCGCCCTCTACAAAATACATCGAAATAGATACAAAATTATGATTTCTCATATCAAAAAACCCCCAACCTTAAATTTTTGTGCATATACGTCAAAAAGCGTTAAAGTTATTGTAAAAAAACGAATATTAAAATGTCATCTTTAACACTCTGTATATCTCTTAATATCAAGATTTTATTGTGCCTAGTTGATTTAAATGGCAATATTTTGAAGTGAAGATTGTACTGTACTTCTATGTACTATTACTTAAGGACCACCCTGTATATATGTATTCAGAAGTATTTGCTCGGTGATGCCCTATTCAAATTTTTCTTAAATTTAGCATTTTTTATACCCTTCGTAGCTTAAACGAAAGGTTCTATTCGAACAATACCTACTGGGTTAATAAGCTGTGAGTGATGAGGTCAGTATCAGTTTTTAGAACATCCCTTTTCAATCTTCTCAATTTTACATTTTTCTCGTTGAGCTGTTGTCTGGTACAAAATGAATGGAAATCTAACCACCTCCATATTATGTAATAAAGCGGCTCGAAGAATTTCTTGTCATTTGTTTTTAGTTTATCGCAGAAACAAAATTAGATTTCAAAAAATGAACGAAATTAAATGAAAATATTCTTATTTATATTATGTTTTATTTTTCATATATTTTTTTACAGAAAGTCGATGAAAATGGGAATGCTCTTCATCAAAATACGAAAACTAAGAAAAAGAAAATTCAAACCGACAAAAACGTTGTCGTTCTCACAGCCGAAAGTGTAAGTATGTATTTGAACGAAAAATTTTCATTTTTTTATACTATACAATGGATAAAATCCTTTCGACTGTCTCATTCTTTGAAATAAGACTTTTATTACAACTTTTTTCTACGAACAGTTTTCTTATTCCAAATGTTTTTTCAATTACATACTTTTTTTAATCTACCATGTAAACTACTAGGTTATAGTTATTGAATTTTGAACGAGATTCCAATAATTTCATAATTTCCAGATATTTCAGAATTTTAAGTATGACTTCCTCTTCTTCCTTATTTACTATACACCCTGTGTCATTTTAAATGTAATATCAGTTTTCTCCATTAATTATCATATTATTCCTTCACATATTCACATTTTAAGTAAAAATTTAAGTGCACATTATCTAAGGGTTTACCTCTTTATTGTTTTCACAATAAAAGAAAAGTAACAAAACCAAAAGATCTCTGCTCAAAATCAAATACCAAAAATACACTATACTTGTCACTTTCAACAGCATCACAATGAGCATGGTTCTAACTAACAATTTCATCTCAGTCAGCAAATTATTCTGTCCAATGTACCATTCCAACAAAAATGATGTGCTTAGATACCAAAAACACATATACGTACACAGCCAAGTTCAAGTTTTATTGATATATGTTGTATTTTCAGGTTGAAGGCCATCGTGGTGACATTATTGATGATGTAGATAAACTTATCCAATACATTGGTGGTGAGAAAAATGAAACTTCGAGTAAAACTGCAAAATCCAATGTCCATAAATCCAAACAACTTCATAAACAACATGCTTCTGAAGATTCTGGTCGTGGTAAGCATGAATTTGATTGATTACGAATAATTCTTAAATAAAATCAATTGATAACAAATTTTATAACAGAAATATAACACTCGAACGAATTCATAAATTACATTTGCAGCAACAGGAGTAAATTATAGAAGTTGATTTATCTGGATGTTTATTTTTAAAGATATTTACCATATCTTATGCCAAGATTTTGTTATGTTTCACCAATCTTTGTTACACACATTAACAAAGCTCAATTAATCGGCAAAAAACTGATTTTTTGACCTTTTAGAATTAAAAAATAAAGGATTATACACAAGTTTACAGCTTTCTTTCCCTTGTGAGCTGACTTAACTAAATAACTTATTATCAGGACTTATGTCTTGTGTGAAAATATATATTGGCAAGCCATATACTTTATTTAAAATCTTTTAAAAAGGCTGTTTCCAATATTGCAGTAAAATTATTGTCCACTTAGAAGCCACTCAGAAGAAAAACCGATTCTTTTTAACTTAAACGTGTTATATCTGAGAAACTAGTCATAGAACTGAAATGTGCAAGTGCGGAGTCCATTGTTTATTAATTATAATTAATTTTCCTCAGGCGGAAGCAATAGTAAAAAACAAAGGGCACATTCTTCAAAGGGCAAAGAACCTAGATCTGAAATTAAAAAGAGTAACTCCTTAGGCGAAATATCCAGTGCTAAATTGGATGATTTTACGTTTTTCTCAACAGAAGAAGGTGAAGAAAATAAGGTTGTTCTAAGAGGAAATAAAAATCAAACTGATCGACCAAAGGAGAGAAGGTCTTGGGGTAATGTCGAGGTAAGATGTATTGGTGGTTATGATTTAATATAATTTTTCGTTAATAATTCGAAAGATCGCATAATATGAACTAATTGAACAAAAAACATAAATTTGTTGGGCTTTTCACCTTTTAAATGTTTCCGGCCTATTTTAACAATTTTTATATCGATTTTTTACAGCCACCATTTCAAATATTGTCCAGTAATGCCTCCACCGAAAACCTGGAGACGGCGGAAAATTGGGTCGTCTCCAAAACCAAGAAGAAAAGCAAAAAACGTCGGAATAGCGTCAGCAGTAGTAGCAGTAGACGCCAAACGTCAACGTCCGACTACAACGCCAAACAGCATTTAAATCGTGCCCCTTCACCGGGTTTCCATGGAAAATCTATATCTTCAGTACCTCACAGCGAAAAATCGGATTCTTCTGATGCGGATTCCGTACATTCGCTCCCGATAGATGGCGTCAACTTACCGACATCATACGCCGATATAGCTAAGAATACTGAAAAAGTTAAAGATAAGAAAATTACACCGGAAAAAATTGAAAAAGTGCCAAACAAGGACAAATTATCTAAACTAGATACAGATTTAACGTGTAAAAGAGAAAAGTCTCACATTATTAACGCCATTAGCGTTAAAAATCCACTAAACCACACCAAATCGTCATCAGACGTCCATAGCGGCGTAAAGAACTTTCCCACAATACCTATCGAGTCCCCGAAAAGTGTTCAACTACCAGATTTCAGCGATACAAGAAGTTTTCCAGCGATGCACATCGAAAGGACTCTAAAAAGTCCGCCGATTATCGATTCGAACGTATCGAACTTTCCTGCATTACCACCGGAAAACGTACGGCTGTTTCCACCCGATGTCAACGATACCAAATCATTTCCGGCCATGCCTACAGAAAGTGCGGTAAAAGGAATTTTCCCGACGGGATCGGAAGTTAACAGTACAAAAACTTTACCGTCTGTTGCCAGTAATAATAATAACAATAACAATAAGTCGTTTAGTGTGGACAAAACGAACGTTAAAAATATGTCGATGAGTGGTAAAGTGAGAAATGTGTCTCCCGGTACGAAAGCTGCCATCAGTACAGCTAATTTTAATAACAATATTAACGCGAAGAGTCTCGAGTCGCAAAACGGTGTATATAACGATATACAAAATGATTTATCGGTAAGTTATAGTTTTACAATTTTTTTTTTCACTCAATATTTTCGAAAAACAAACCAACTGTCGCATGTATATTTTTGGAGTGAACATCTACTCTCCTCTTTTAACCAAAAGTGTCCCACCTGTAATTCTGTAAGTTCCTTGTAGCATTACTCTTTTTTCTCTAATTTTTTTGGGAATCAAACCACAATAAAATTCAATGGGATTCGACAAAAATAATATTGAAAGGGCCCAATAATAAAAAACGAAAAATCAAAGAAAGTGCTTTAATACAAGTAAATGCAGATAAATGTGTAGCTAGTATTTCAGCCGAATGTAGTCAAATTTGGTTACCAATGTTAGAAAGAGAAATGTCCAATAATCAATTACTTGCGTTATCAGGATAGCATCATAAGTTTTTATCCAGGATTTCTTATGATTTATCATTGGAATAGTTGTTAATCGATACACACTTCAATACACAAAATCACCAAACTGATTTATACATGTTTTGGAAACAAAAATAATCATACACAAAAAAGTAACAACAAACGCGTTTTATTAACAACATTTACAAAATAAGCGAAAAAAAGCGCTATCCTAAAAACTGTTCCTGGAACGTGCACTTCACTGGATTCCATTTCTAGTAGTCTATCACTGGGGTTCTCGAACTGTGGGTCGCGACCCCCAGGGGTGTCGCGTGATGTGTCCAGGGGTTCGCGGGATAAGGAGGAAAAAACCAAATCAGTCATAGCTGTAGTTTGTATAAATAACAAAATTTATAGGCTACACAAATTTGTAATACTCATACAAGTTGAAAAAGGCCTAATACTATTTAATGGGAAACATGAGCTTGTTTGGAATTAACCAATTTTTTTATGACCGGATTGAGTTTTGTTATACACAAAAGAATGTCATTTTCCAGGGTCAAACGATTTCTTGATTTTGTTTTGATATTCACCATTATGGAGAAACCTTGTTCACAGTTATAAGACGTAGAAAATGGCATCAAAGTTATGTTAGTCATAGCAGAATTAAAAGCATCTGACAGTTTCCTCGGTAAACAATTGCAGAAAACCACTGCTCATTAATTTTACCTTAAACTGCTCGACAGAGGGTTGCAGTAATTTTCTGCACATTATTTTTCAGCATTATTATAAAACAATTCAAGTGACAACAATTTGTATTTATTTTTACTAGTTAATAGTATTTTTATGGATAAAACTTAGCCAATAGTGTTTTTTTTTTCATTTTTGTTTATATTTAAAAATAGGGGGGTCGCCGAAATACTAAGTCTAAAAAGGGGGTCGCAGTGTCAAAAAGTTTGAGAACCCCTGGCTCTATCATATCGTTAGAATGTCATAAAATAAAATATTTTATTTCACATTTTACCAGAGGTGTGATACCTTAATAAAATTTGACAACAAAGTTTTGTAGTCTTAAACTTCAAAATATTATTGATTGTCTAGTTGTCATATTTTTTTCGTTGTCAGATAGGGACCAAAAATTATTTTATTACTAGTTAATCTTGACAACGGTAGCTAGAACGCTACCGAAACGTCGAAATAAAAAATAAAAAACATTATTGTGGTTTGATTCCCCAAAAAATAAGAGAAAAAACTGCAATTCTGTAGTACCTTGCATTTAGCCAGTGCGTCAATGCAGGGTTCTTCTATTTCACAAAATCTATATTTACCACCACTCTGAATGTTTTTGATTTACTCCATGAGTCGTCCAGTTCATAGAGATACTGCAGATAGAGGCAACAAGCCATAGGGCGCTGTGCAAGTGGGAATGTCCGTCTGAACTCTGATGAGAGAGTATTGTCTGTCTTTGCGTATATGTAACATACACGCTATTAGAGAAAGACAGCCTAAACCTCCTACCTTTCTCTTACATGCTGACGAGATCCGAGCTGGCTTGTCGACTGTATCTCTTTGGTCCAGTTTCCAAACGTTCATGGTATACTGGGCTGCGTTCGAGAAGCTGGTTGTTGGTATGAAAATTGTTTTAAGGAGTGGGGGTAAAAACTCACTTCGGTGTGTAACTTGCTCTAGGTTTTAGAACGGTGATGGAGTGTTTTGTTTCAAGGTTATGTTTGGTCGGTGGTTGACAACTTGACAAATCAAATTGAAAATTTATCCATTCAAATCTTTGCCTGAAGTGAATAAGTTTCAGGGAAACTAAAATATTCATTTATAAAGGAACATAGGAGCGAGTTGCTTATCAAGTTTGGCCAAAATTAACCAATTGCCATATCCTGCTCATTTTCTACCAGAATATGTCTACCTTTTTCCAATGTAACGTTCCATACTTTTCCTTTTTTATAATTCATTTAATTATTTATAATTAATAATTGACATCTAAAAGTTCATATCGGCAGAATAAATTTAAATGCTTAAGCTGTCATATGTGACTTTTTGTCAGCTCAAATTTTACCCTAGTCGGGACCAGTTTTTGGTGCGCGCACCAGTATGTGACAACCATCTTTTCGAATGCTACAGCACCGTACTATTTTTGTATACTCTCCGACTTTTCGAACGGCCACTGTGTGATTTTTATACGATACGCCAAGTTTTCGAACGCACACCTGTCGGTGAAGGCACGGCCAATATTAAGTGTCAAATGTCATTGGCTCATATACATCCATGTTAGGCCAGAAACGATCCGAGCTTCGACCGAACGCGTCCGCGTCCCATCACAGATATATACCGGTAGCCCATGACATATATAGGCTTCATTATTTTAAATGGAAGCCATGTTACCATCAAGTTTAATGAGAAAAACAAGTAGAAAAAGCCCCAACCTGCCAATCTATGCTGTAGGGTATATTAACTACACATTGTTGTGAGTTCTTGGTGCAGCATACAAATTTGAGAATTAAGAGTCTTTCTTAAACTCGACATGATGTATGTTATGCGTTGGAAAAAGGGTAGTCATAGTCCTACTAGATTATTCCAATGGTATGCAAAATGTTCCCAATCTTTCTTCACCCGCTTTCTTTCATATCTTTCATCCCCCATAACCGAAACAGCTCGGTACTATTTTTTTCCATCCTAGCGGATGTATAGTTTGGCAAGTTTATCTGAAGCTACGGGGCATATCTATCACGAATGGCGTACGGTACCTATTTTACCAAGTAAAACTGAAAATACAAAGGTCACTGACAATACCAACGCCACTGGAGAAATCAATATCAGTCAATTGAGGAAGTGAGAGGGAAGAACACACGCATGCGCTTGCCAATAAGAAGTCAGCTGGTCAGGCCTTTTGATAAAAATCACCAATTATGTAATTCGGAGGGTGTGGTAATTATGGTTTTCGTACAACGCTGCCAGAGCTTGAAGAAGTCCATAACAAATTTGGAAAAGTGCTCATCTTTTAATATTAATAAATTGAAAAAATACTGTTGATAGAAAAAATACTGTTGATAGAAAAAATCCAAGGAAACAAGCACATTAAAGAATTAACGTTTAATCGTATTGTTAATAATAAAAAGTTCCTTTTCTAATTATTATCGCTACATACTTAGCACTTTAGCTTTTTCATAGTTGAACGTGGCAATATCGAATGTTTTCGACTGCATTCCTTTCACGGCTTCAGATAAACTTGTCAAAGTATATACAAAATTCCACCAGTCACAAATGAACTACTGTTAGTTAATATAAAATTGCTTTTAGATACTTCATTCAAATGAAAAGGAATCGATCCAATATAACGCCCAGAGGCTGCCGCCGAACATCCCAGACGTCCAAACCATCGAAAAAATCCATTTTATGCAATGTCATTCACAACCGCCTCCGCAACTACCGCAACAGCAACAGAATCACCAATTATCGTCACCGCCTCTTATCTTGAACGCCAACACTCCGATCCATCCTCACGCTCCCACTCAACTAGAACCGAATCAAATAGACACCGACACCGCGACATCATCGCCTGGTAACAAAAAAATAGACTGTGATATAATAGGTGATCGAACGATGGTGGTGGGTGATAACAATAGTAAAAGAGATAGTCGAGATGACGAGGAGCGACCTCCGCCGGTTGTTATCTTGAGCGGTATGGGTAATAAAGAAGTTACGGGTCTTGTTTTCGGATTTGACGTGAACGAACAATTGTTACACGATGATATTTGCGATAATTTCATAGCAAGGTTCGTAGCACCGGAAGGATATACGCACGCGTCGCATAATCATGACAAAATTGTCAACTTTATTGGGTCAAGTAAGTATTGAAATCATTTATTAGTATCGTATGGTGGTGAACAGTCACTAAAACTTGAAATATCTATTGTGCTGGAACGTCTCTAATGCTATATTTATAGTGAAACGTGTCGAGCGTGGTCAGTACTTGGACGGGTGACCAATGGAGAAACATCCAGTTAGGGTTAGAGTGCGTCCGGCGTCGATAATTATCTTTAGGCGTCTATTCTGTAATATTTCGTTCAGCAAAGGTTTCGTTTACAAACTATTGGAAGTGTGAACGAAAAATATTGAAACGTTATTCTGTATCTCTTTAGTTGACCACTTTCTGATGTCGACGTTTTCAAATGGGTAGTAGAGCAATATATCACAGCGTTGTCAGATTTTTGAATTACATTATAATGGGCTCATTTACATATTTTTTTTATTCTACCATTAGGAAGAGCACATCATTTTGAGGCTCTGTGCA
This sequence comes from Galerucella calmariensis, assembly GCA_910591675.1. NCBI lineage: Eukaryota > Metazoa > Arthropoda > Insecta > Coleoptera > Chrysomelidae > Galerucella > Galerucella calmariensis. The sequence goes on along the minus strand of CAJUYG010000174.1, from coordinate 74,735 downwards.
AAAAATTAGACGTCAGCGAGACTATTGAGTCGCCTAAAAAAATTATAAACATTAAACAGCGCTCCTCTCCGAATTTCAGGCGTGACGTCATCGCATATGAAATATCTCGTTCAGTGAGCTGATACCGCGCCGATCGGTTTTCGGTTAGATGACTACTTAGCTAGTAACAGTATTTTGCTTGCTTATATGCTCATTATTTTTTATTATACGTTTTAGCAAACTCTAAACAGTGTTATGTTTGTGAAATAAGAACGTTTAGAAATAATTTAAACTATTCGACACAATGGACCAGAACCAGAGTAAAAAAAAGCTATAAATATTGTGCGGTTCCAGAATGTAAAAGTAGATTAAATCATCTAACAAAATATGGCCATGGTACGATTGTGCACGGCTGGTGTAAACCCCGAAGTAGGAGTGGGCCAATTGAGGTTAAGCCTATGGCAGGAAGCGCTCACTGCGCTACCTCTGCTGCAGGCAGCCAACGATGCAATTGAACCCAGGTTTTTGTTTAACAAACTCTACAAAATTCAAATAAAACAGAACACAGAGCCAGATGCTGCAAATGCAATACGCATATATACAGATGATTCAAAAATGAAAGAAGGCTCAGGATGTGGAGTTTACTTGAGAGCACTAAGCCTAAATATTAAGTGGGGAATGGGGAACAATACCAGCGTGGTTCAAACAGAACTGGCTGCTATCTCAATTGCCACAAACGAACTAACCAGAAGAGGAATTTCTGGCAAAAACATGATAATCTGCACTGATAGTCGACAAGCCCTATTAGCCTTGAACAAACAACGTGTTATATCGAGGCTAGTACTAGAGTGCCACCAAGATTTAGCTGACGTCTCGGCAGATAACAACATTATTCTGAGGTGGGTTAAAGGGCACGACAGGAGTAAAGGAAATCGCATTGCTGATTCTTTAGCCAGGGAAGCCGCTGGATTAAAAATTCTAGGACCCAGTGACACCTACGGCCTAACGACTTCGACAATTGCGGAACTAGCCAAACGTTACACCCATGCTCAATCCCTTAAGAGATGGGATGGAATCAAAGTATGCAGTTTTGCCAGGATCACCCTGGGCGACCCTTAGAAGCTGGCGCCGAAGAAATATTTGGCGATGACCAGGAAAAACCTGCGTTTAACAGTAGGATTTCTGACTGGTCACTGTCAACTAAGGAAACACCTCCATACTATGGGGATAGTGGACACACCTCTATGCAGGATGTGTGAACAGGAAGATGAAACTGTCAGGCATGTCTTATGCGAGTGTCCGGAGTTATCGTCAATAAGAGAGTGTGTGTTCGGTGAGTCTTGGCCTACACCTGCCGATATAAAGGAGATGTCTTCTAGTGACCTGTCCACCTTCCTGAGAAGGACAGGATGGACAATGACCTAGGAGGACTACTCCTCGGGAGGATGTACAATGGGTCACATGTGGTCTAAGTGCTGTGAGCCTACACACTCACCCTCCCTACTCTACAGATACAGATCTGACAAAATATTTATTTCTATTCAAAAAAAATGGAATGGCAGAAAACCATCAAGACTAAAAGCATTCACTGATAAGTCAACATACTTTTTTGTGTATTTTTAGGATTTCATTTTTCTTCAATCAGAATCGTTATAAATTACCTTATAAAATACGTTGTGAATCCATATTGAGAGGGTTATTGAGAACCCACACACGCTTGTATCAATCTAAATTTATTTAAAAAAGTAGATAATATTGTTCTTACAGCTTGTGGTGTTATTAATGTTCAAAATTATTTAATAAAATAATGGGTCAGTTCTTCACAAATTGAATTTTATTAAATACTGCTTTTTCCAAAAAACAGGTAATCTTTTTCAATAGATCATCAACAAAACTGGCGTATATTATATGTTTCAAAAGAAATTATTCTATATGATTCAAAGTCCGGATCAGCTCTAACAAATATCGCTTTTTTTACCAGTGAGGTGCATGTGCATTTGAATCTGATGTAAACATTTGGAACCAATATTACCTGCTTCATAAAAATAAGTTTTTCTTTTTCTTTTCAACATTGGTGATTTAATTTCCACTACACATTAATCATAAATAGCATTTGGAGAAGCTCCTTTAATTGGGCAGTCTGCAGTTGAAAAAATTGCAATTTTTTACTGAGTAACCTGTAGTGTTATCTTCGTAACTTTGTCCACCAGACCAAGAATAAAATGAAACATCATGAATCACCCTGTATATCATTTGATGGGTCTGTTTTTTTTTTTAAATTAAGTTCACACTTTTATTTTATTCACTCAAAATTTTCAAAGTAATTCAAAATAAATAAATTCTACGCGAGGTACGTTACAGTCAGAAGCGTAATGTTAGTGTAATTGGTTGTATTAGGAGAACGACATATTCTATTGACATGAAATTTTCAGAATCATATTTCTATCCTTAGTACTTTGTTTTACGACAGTTGAAAATGATTTGAAAATTTTAGTAAACGAGCTCATTAAGTGATGAAGATCGTAGCTTAAATATCCATTCTATATAAATACATATCCGTTAATGTTTTCAAAATCTACACTACTATGTTATCTTATATACTGCACAAACCTATACTTAATTATTGTAAATAATAAAGGACTGTGATAGTTTTTTTCACGTTTTTCATGTTAATATTTTTACCAACTTTGAAATAGTTTGCAATGTGACAACGTTGTTCAACTTTCAACTGCAATTTGAGGTTATGGCTCTTTGTTATAGATAGATAAAGGAAAAGCTTAGCTGAGATAACGAATTTCTTACCTGAAAATATTCCATCAATATGAAAGAAAAAAAGAAACGATCAAACAAAACAAGTAGAAGTCAATACGAAATATACTTTAACGATTATTTTTCCTCTTAAGAATATAATATCAAAATAAATATTTCGTTTTGAATATTAAATAACTACACCATACCTTCGATCAATTTCCATAATTTTCACCGAAATAATTAATCTTATCACAAAAATAGACAAATTTTTATAGCCAAAGTGACGTTTCTGGCTGTCGTTCATGAACGGCGATTTCTAACGAGGAGTTCGTTAGCATTTTGGATACAGAATAACATTTATCGTTCGTAAACGATATTCGTTCATCAACGGCATCGTACATACTTACAGAATAGACCCCACTTAGTCGCAGAAATAGATCGACGTTAAATAACAAATGAAAAATAATCTGTCGTGTTCTTTTTCCCTACTTCAACTCCTAAAAATAGAATAGTAGTTTCTTTAGTCCTATTAATTACAGGAATTTCAGAACATTCGCAGGTTTCCGTTTCGAGAAGACATTAGTCTTCCATCCAATAGTCTCCAAGGTGTACATTGTGGGCCGAAATAAAGGAGTTCATTTTTTAATAGAGGAGTTCAGTCTAAGGTCAGTATGACCAACAAAAAGTGGTTTTTCTGACAAGAATGACAGTTAATGTCTACCCCTTTAAACATAAGATTTTTGCATGTTTTTTATCATTGCGAACATCTATATTGCTTTATTAAAATAATGAATACACCCCCGAAGCGTAAATCTTGGAATTTAAAATGACTTTTTAGCTGAATACACAGCACATCGGTGGCCAAAAATTCCAGGAACTCTTGGCATGTCACCATTTCATTTCTGTTATCTGTCACTAGTTATGTCAGATGTCAGTGGAAAAAGTAATTAGAAGAATAGAGATACATCTAACTAGAAATGCTACAAAAGTCTAATCGGAAATGGACATACAGAATTGAACGAATATCAACAAAAATAAATATAACTGACATTTGACATAATTAGTGACTGAATAACAGAAATGAAAGGGTGACTTGCCAGAAGTTCCTAGAGTTATTGGCCATCGATATGTTGAGTAGTCAGCTAAAAAGTCATTTTAAATTTTAAAATATACGCTTCGGGGGTGTATTCATTATTTAAATAAAGCAATATAGATGTTCGCAATGATGAAAAACATGCAAAAATCCTATGTTTCAAGGGGTAGACATTAACTGTCATACTTGTCAGAAAAACCACTTTTTGTTGGCCACACTGACCTTAGACTGAACTCCTCTATTGAAAATACTTTTTTTGTTTTTTGGGCGATTTATTTTCTTTTTGCGGGGCTAATAACCTAACATGCCCTCAACATGACTGTAAATTTGGAAGCAAAAATAATCTAAAAAATTATATAACAGTGCATTTAAGCTCGTTGCAAATGAAAACTGTTATAGCAAAATTGTACTAATATGCTTTTTCGGTAGATAAACTATCCGGAACACTTCAGTAAAAAGGAAATTTTCCGAAAATACCGGACTCGCGAAATACCATTTTTTTAATTAAATAACACATTTATGAAAACAGTTTAGTAACTTTAAAACTAAAAAGTAAAATATTATTAATGTGGCCACCATTATTGTTTACCACTTATTGAAGTCGTCTGCGCCATAAATTGATAGCCTCATTTATTGCACCCTGTTCAAAATTGTTCCAAACAAACTGCATTCTTTCTTTTAGCTGCTCGATTGTTTCAAATTGTTGTCCCTCATACAAATTTTGTTCGAGAATTCCCCAAATTGAATAATCAACCGGATTTAATTCTGGGCTGCTAGGTGGCCACATTCATACTATTTTTCTCTAAATTTTAAAGTTACTAAACTGTTTTCATAAATGTGTTATTTGTTAAAATGTTATTTAATAAAAAAAATGGTATTTCGCGAATCCGGTAATTTCGGAAAACTTCCTTTTTACTGAAGTGTTCTGGATAGTTTATCTACCGAAAAAGCATATTAGTATAATTTTAGCTAAGCCAGTTTTCATTTGCAGCGAGATCAAATGCATTGTTATATAATTCTTTTTATAAGTCCGATCATGTACATTATTTTTGCTTCCAATTATACAGTCCTGTTAAGGACATGTTAGGTTATTAGCCCCGCAAAAAGAAAATAAATCATCCCAAAAACAAAAAAAATATTTTCAATTAAAAAATGTACTCCCTTATTTCGGCCCACAGCGTATTTATATTCTGTAAAGTCATGCATTCCACTAGTTTGTGAATGGTGGTTTCTTCTTCCATTCCAGAGAATCTACATACTTCCTTCTTCACTAGTTTAATTTTTTGAAGAGTACAGCAGTGTCCTATTATTATTTTGTATTATTTTCAGTCACAATGGCTGAAATACTATCAAAATTTATTAGAAATGCCTTATCGATTTGGCGTGGGGCCTGTGAAAAACCCTCTCGGCTCTATTACTTGAGTAGTCCCTTATGCTGGCAATTGTTGACCAAGCATTTTGCTTTGCTTGCTTATTCTTGAACCCTCGGTGGTTTTTGTGTATTGTGATTAACTTTGATGTATTTTTTTTTTCAGCATGGGAAGCTATTATCAACCAATCTAACGGTAAAGTACAGTACTACATGGAAGAATCCTAATCGTGTGGAAAGTGATTGTGTGGTACTTGTTACTATCGTTAAAATACTAGTCAAATAATCGACATTTATTGTATTAAACAAAACTAAAAAAAAAACTAAAAACGAATTTTCAAACCCAATGACTGATATTTGGAATCGTAAATGTTGTTTAGTGAAAAATTACGGAAACGGTCGTGGTGAGAACTTATACGAATATATAATTTAAAAAATAGATCGTGTGTAGACTTTGACAGCAAATTAAAAAATATGTTGTCGGGAGCAAAAATACTGAGTCGTAGATGGAAATCTCGAATTTTCCATACTAGAAAAAAAAACTCGATAGTTTCAGCAATATTTCGAAACAGTTAACAGGGGTGGCTCCGGGATGTCATCCTAGGGTGGTTCCCCAAAAAAATTCTCACGTGACTTTCTCGTTTTCTCTTTTAGAAAATAAACAAACAAATTTTTTATTCAACTAATAAAAATTTTACAATACTAGATGTTAATTATATTGTTTCCTTAAATTTAAAGGAATTATCCTTTCTTTCAGCAGTTTATTAAAAAAGATGGTCACGTATAGTTTCTTTATTCTGAATGTACTATTTTGTGGATTGTAATGATGGGAAATTTTTTAAGGGCCCCCCTAAGTCGCATCCGGCATTTCGGAGCCATAAAAAAGCGCTATTTATTATTTAACTCAATGTTGACACCGATGTCTTGAAAAATAACTTTTTTTTTTTTGTTTAAAAAAGTGCTCGGTGTAATACCGTCGTGATTTTGTTCCTGTAATTTGGGTGCGTATGTGGATTGAAATTTGTTTACATTTTGCGTATTGGGATTTGTACAGTTTGTTCCAAAAAATAATGTATCCAGGGCTAATTTGTTGAATAAAAAAGATTTTCCCTTGCACATATACCAAAGAGAGCTTATCACTATTTTTATAACTCTCGCTATTTCATTTTTCATACATCTGGTTATAATACTTTTCCATTTTCAACATCTCTTCAGTCATTTGTATCATTTTCTCTCTTTATCCGTTTTACCTTTTTTCGTTTTTAATATGCCTACAGCAAATCATTATTTTGGGTTTTTAAAGAACACCGTTTGTATATTGATTCAAATTTTCAACAGTTTATTCTCGTAGTATTTTATATTGTTCAATTGTATATTTTCGAAAAGTAGAAAAGTAAAAGAACTACCCTCCACCCTATACATTCCAAAAGTTGTTATTTACGAATTAAAAGAATTCGTTTCGGAAAAAATGTGTAATGACTGTTTGAAAATGTCCCAGATCTGCAATTTTTTGCCAATTTTTATTTTGTGATTTTGATATCCCACAAAACAACGTACTATCATTAAGAATTTCGAAAGCAAAGGCTATTTCTTGCGCTGACCTGTACATGTTACTCATTTATTAAGAAAAATTCTCATGTTTTCAATTTTCTCTTTCACACATCGGCTTAGGTAAATTATTTCTATACTATTTTGATTTCCGCTCTTCTAGGGTTATTTCTATATTCCCATCCCCCTTTTCGTTGATTTCGTGTTGCCAGAAAATAATGTACCCTAATTGGTAATTTTTTAAGCGATCTTTATTCTTTTCGCGCTACCCTGTATATATTATAAATGAATAAAAAGGATTTATTACAAAAAAATACACTGCAATGTTTTCGTATTTTCTCTGTCACACATCGAAATTGGTCAAGTTCATATTAATTTTTTTCTTGACTCCACTATTTTTTCTCTTGCTTCTATCTTTTGTCCCTTTTTCTGTATTATTCCCTTAGATTATCCTCACAAAGTGAATTTACCATTAAATTGATATTTCTGATATCAAACAAACAATCACTCCGTAAGATTGGATTTTTACAAGCATAATAAACAATTGTTGGGGGGTTTTATATAAATCTTAATAGACTTCTGGCTTGAGAAACAAGTACCCTCATCTATTATTGTTGAATAATTCAAGGTTTCAATTTGTTGAGTATTTCATCGACTTAAGTTTCTGTTTTAAGTGACATCCAGCATTGTTCTCATACTGTAATGTAAGATTCACTCCAAAGTTGTCTATCAAACGTTTTTCGGCTAACTTAGTCACCCTTGCCAATCACATATAACAGGAAGCATGCAACTCTCAGCAGCAAATGCTAGGTAACCAAATACGACGCCACTGCGTTGCCAAACATTTTCCATTTAGACCAGGGTCGATAATTTTTGAAACAAAAAAAATAATAGTAGGATAACACCTATCAGAAGAGGAGGGAAATATGATATAATTTAGGAAAAAAATAAATTACGGGCGATCTGAGTTTGGGAAGTGGAAGGGGGTGAGTTTTTAAGAGTGAAAAATTGTTTATCTCGATTTCCGGCAAAACTACAAGCCCTTCGGAAAAAAGTTGAATGGCAAAGTTGTGAGTAATAAAAAGCTCTACAACTTTTGTATCCACAATTTTCACACATAACCTAAAATGTATGTGAAAAATTCAGATAACCATCTTTTTTTCACCCTATTTTGATTTTATATCAAAAAAGCACCCTAATTTTCAATCGAAAATTCTCGCGTCAAAATATCAGCTTTTTTCAAAAAGTCGGTGGGCTTTTTGTTCGCTGAAATCTCTACTTTCTGATAGTCTGAAAAAAAATATACATCTCCATGGTAAATGTTCTCAGACAATGCAAAAAATTAAAAAAACTCAAATTCGAAGTTTTTTCATTTTTTTTCCGTAGGACTTGTAGTTTTGCCGGAAATAGGGATAAACCATTTTTTACCCTTAAAAACTCACCCCCTCCCACTTCCCGAACTCAGATCGCCCGTAATTTATTTTTTTCTTCAATTATATCATATTTCCCTCCTTTTCTAATGGGTTTTATCCTACTATTTTTTTTTTACTTTTTACTATTTTTGAAGGCTTCCGCACTGGTATAATTCTAATTTTACTATTTGAAAAATTTCCGCACCCTCTATCGGTATTTTTTTAATATCCCTTTATACTATTAGGTATTAACAATGTTTTTCCTCTATTATAATTTTTCACGTTGAAAATTTTCATTTCTCTCTTGTACTGTTCATTTTTTATTATTTTTTTTTCGGTTTAGATCATTACGTTGGTGAAATTCTAATTATGGAACATCCTGTATATGTTACCAAAGAGGCTGTTCATTTTGGAAGCAGTGTTTTATAGGATAATAAATGTCCCATATGTAAGGACAAAAAAAATCAAAATATAAAAAACGCCCTATCCAGGACCTGTCTTGTTGATTTATTTAAAAAAAAATTTAATATATTTTGTAAAATAAAATGACTGTTTAGTGATATGAGAGAAACTGTTCCGAACGTTTCACCTCCTTATAATAATAGATCGATGTACATTTGGCTTTATTTAATAATTTTAGACATCTGCAATAAATCCGTTCGGAATTGTTTTCGTTTTGAATGGTAGAAGTGATAAAAAAAAGTGTATAAAATTTTCTTCCTAGGACAATGGGGGAAACGTAGATACTCTGTTATTTTGTTCGGAATAAAAAGTGTAGGACAAAATACTTATTTTTTGACGGTGATAATATTTTATATTTTTTTTTCCTATTTTTCGTCTGTTACGATCTTTTTTTTTGAAAATGAAATAAACAAAATATATAAATATGTAAAAAATGTGTAATAGGAGAAAATATGTGTAATAATTTGTGTATGCTTTTTACTTTTCAGAAATATAGTGCAGATGCTAATTTTTGACTAAAATCATTTGAAAATTGGTATTTGTTTCACACCGTTGGGCTCGGAAATAATGTATGTTCTTCCTTTCTGAAATTGCACTACAGCAGTGGCCACAATAATTCCAACCAGAAATTGTGAAACGCATAAATTTCCACTTGTATTTCAAATATTTCACTCGCAACTTGTTTTTACGCAAATCTTTTCACTTGTTTTTCAAATATTCAAATCTCAACTTGTTTTAACAGGTTATTTTTGTCGAATAATTGATCCACCAGTCTTTTCTTTATCCTTTGCCATTTCTGGTCTCGAATTTGGGATTCCAAATTCAATTTTTCTGCTTCTTTCAGCAGAATATGTCAACGCTGACCTTTTCAATAAATACATTTAGATTCTCTAATTCCAGACATTCCTAAGGGAACATTCACTAGGTGGAGGCCAAAAAACAAACAAGTAATTTTTCTCTTACATATTTTCTAGAAAATGAGCGCGCGATTCTGTCACATCACTTGGCCTTGTTTCTAGGAATGTTCAGCAAAATGTTATACACTTTTATTGTTGTTTTACTCATAACAAGATGTGGTTTTGTTGTTTTCCTCATTGTTCATTTTTCTTAAAACTTCCAATAGAGGAGTTCAGTATGTCAGTGTGGCCAACAAAAAGTGGTTTTTTCTGACAAGAATGACAGTTAAGGTCTACCCCTCAAAACATAAGATTTTTGCATGTTTTTATCATTGCGAACATCTATATTGCTTTATTAAAATAATGAATACACCCCCGAAGCGTATATTTTGAAATTAAAAATGACTTTTTAGCTGAATACTCAACATATCGGTGGCCAATAATTCTAGGAACTTTTGGCAAGTTGCCATTTCATTTCTGTTATTCTGTCACTAGTTATGTCAAATGTCAGTTTTATTTATTTCTGTGGATATTCGTTTAATTGTGTATGTCCATTTTCGATCAGTTTTTGTATCATTTCTAGTTAGTTGTATCTCTATTCTTCTAATTACTTTTTCCACTGACATCTGACATAACTAGTGACAGATAACAGAAATGAAATGGTGACATGCCAAGAGTTCCTAGAATTATTTTCCACCGATATGTTGAGTATACAGCTAAAAAGTCTTTTTAAATTTCAAGATATACGCTTGGGGGGTGTATTCATAATTTTAATAAAGCAATATAGATGTTCGCAATGATAAAAAACATGCAAAAATCTTATGTTTTGAAGGGTAGACCTTAACTGTCATTCTTGTCAGAAAAAAACACTTTTTGTTGGCCACACTGACCTTAGACTGAACTCCTCTATTATGTCATAATAGACAATTCAAAAAAACAATTAACTTTCTTCTTCTAGCCCTTGATGCGGCCACTGTAATAAGTGTTTCAACCACTTTTCTAGATTTGTATTCTTTTAAATGAATATGATAATTGCATTCAAACTGAATTTATAGAATTATAATTGAACGAGTATTTTAATAATGCATACATTATGACCGATTAATCCCCTATATTTATATATAATATATACCTAAAAGTTTATAATCTAGATGGATTTATTTTTAAAATCGGTATGTTTCTGTTGAATATCAAATCAAAAATTGGATAGGATGTTTTCTTTTCTAAGTTTTCTCATTTATCCTATTTTCCAAAATATTTAAAGACAATACATTGAATCTAAAAAAAAAATTTCGCAGAAAGATACCGTATGAAAAAAGCTTACTTTGAATATAAGAAAAAAAATAGATATCACTGTTAAAGCTAGATCTTTAACTATGTTTATTTATTGATATAAATCATTAGGTACATCTGATAAATGTCTCGGTGTTATGCAATTTGATTCCGGATACCCAAATGGCATTAACCTCGAGGAATGTTCGCCTTGTTTGAAAAGTCCGAAAGAGATACCCGTTGTTTTGTATAGTACGTATTACAAGACGAAAACTTTTTTATTCCCGAGAGGAATTTTCGCAAGATTCAGGGCGAGGCAGCCAATCGGAGCGAACCAATTGATACCGCTAAATAATACCAAATTTCAGTGATGTATGGAAATTATCACGTCAAACAAAATTTGAGTCGTATTTTTAATCGTTTTGTATGACGTGTCACTCGTGTAGGGTACTGATGGCATCGTATCGTATTACGGTGCTATTTGTCTGATTATAAAAGGGTTGGAACAAATTCAATCATCTATAAAAATGAAATCATTTATAGACTTCAATTAAATATTGAATAAACCGACTTCAAATTTATGAATAAGTTTGAATTGTTTTATTTGTGCTTTCTCGAAGCAATAAATATTTAAAAGCAATTAAAATGTCGATTTTATACTCATAATTTAGCAAAATTGATTTGTTTTTGTTTGAGATTGATATAATTTCACGTTTATTCTATCGAAACATCGAAAATATGAAATAAATAAGGTTGAAAGAATTTTCGTCTTGCAATAACACACAAATCGGTAGACTCTTAGGCTGTTATGTAAAATAGTTATATTTAATTATAGATTAATTATAAAAAAACAGCTAAGTCATTTTTTTAGTTTTCTAAATAATACAGCTGAAATAGTTATTTTTGAAAATTTAGACAGATCTAGGTGAACCTATTGCTAGATTTTATATATACAGGTATTTTCTTTTCATATTGTAAATTGTTAAAATATCCGATTGTTAACTCATTTAGGTTTTTAGATATCAAGGCTGTTGTTAAAAAGCTTTGTAAATTGTTTTAGATAGAAAATTGAGAGGTATACGATTAGGTTCATTTTAAATGAAAAAAAAAATTGTATTTTTCTCATAATTATCCATTTTGTTTGAACAATAATTCAATTGTACTTTCATTTTTTAGTCCTATTCATTCTCCATAAGTATAAAGTTTAGCGAAATTTCCACAGCTTGTACGTATTAAAATTCGAAAATTGTTTTAACAAATAGTTGGACAAACCCAATTTAAATTTGTTAAAGTGAAAGCTGCGATTTATGCAGTATGTTCAAAATTGGCTACATAAATAATTTCAAGTTCATATTTTTATACACCCGGTACATCAAATATGACATATTATACGTTTTCACATCACTCCAAGTTTCTGTGTTCTTTTGGGACGTACCATATTTTTTTGAAAAATGTATCTTAAATTTGTTGTCGTATTAATTCTAATTCTTTGAACATGAAATTTATATTGTGAGATGAATACGAGTATATACATATTTTTTAACAAAAACAAGCTTTTAAAAATATTTTTTATCGAAGGAAAGTTCAAATTCTTCAGTTAATAGTAGTTGTTAAGGTCTTGTAAAGTTTATATATACCAGGGTACTGAACACCTCAATTTTCTACAAAATATACTTATTTGCTCTTGGAATTATTGCGTATAAAGTGTATTTGAAAATATTAAAAATTCGAAATGCAAACGAGGTATTTTTAATTGGGATGATTCTTTTTTTTTAAAGTTTTATATCAATTTTATCTTCACCATTGGATAATTTTAATATTTAAAAAAGTAGTGAATCACTAGGAATATGATTAATTTTATCCTTTACTTATAAACATGGTCAAGGTTATAGTATGAAGTTGAAGAAGCTAGAGGAAAAAGCATTCATTTTCTATTAAATTTTAATGTCTAGACCACAAACTGGTGGTTTAGAAATCTGTTACAGTATCCCTATAATTTCTGACTATCCATGTTTGTTTGAACCTGTAAATCAGAATCATTTTCAGAAAAAAAACTCGAAACGTTTTAAATTTATAAATGATTATCCATTTAGAACTAAATAACTTTTTATAGCTGCTGTGGTTTGTGATCAAGATTTTGTAATTCAATGGACAGTTGTACAGCACCATCTTTTTCAAATAAAAAGCCTTTGATGTAGATAAGATCGTTATGTAGCATATATTTTTGGCAACGGATACTCATAAGCAAATTCTTTATGATCTAAATTCTCTCCAGCATCGCATACAATACATGTGTCGCATTTTGGACAGCCAAAAGATAAATTGAACTTGGTTTCAAAAACCTTTCTATAAGACATTATCCAATTTTGGCTCTACATATGTATCACATTTTGGACAGCCAAAAGATAAATTGAACTTGGTTTTAAAGTAGAAATGTGACAACACCTTTATTCGCTAATAGAAGTGTGACATGACACTTTTTTCACGTAAGTATCTATTTAACTATCAGGAAACTTGGAGACAGGGTCGAAATATACCATATAATAGCACTTACTCAATTTGTCAATTTGTAATCAAATATGACAAACATCTTTATCCACTTTGGTATGCATTTCCTTTATTGTGCTCCAACTACTAAATTTAAAGATAATCATGAATTAAATACTAAATACTTCGTTTGATTGTTAAACATTCAATTTCTTATTTATTTATATCGTTTGAAAACAATAAAGGGAAATATTCCAAAATACATATATAAATTTGTCCTTGAAGAGATTATCATATCCTCGCGGTTGTGTAGTAGGACTGCAGCCTAATTTATGGTTGTTTTGAGAACTGTCTCAGTTTTTAGAAGTTGTTGATATTGATATTGAAAACATTCGCTAAAGTGGATTTTGGGCGAGGAGATGTTTTGTTAAAATAATAAACTGTCATTGCCTCACTGACCTCGCTGATTTTTTCCTTGAAAAAAAATTTATCTTATTAAGTAATTTTTCAATTTTTTTTGTTCTTTTTGATAATTTGATTAATATAAAAATTATAGAACTCGACATTTACACAGTGATTCCAAAAAATTCTAAATCTAGCAGTAATTTTGTAAAATGTTAAATTCTAAGTAGTGAGAGTAAAGAAAAAAGTACTTTAGTAATTTTTCCTACTGAAAATAATATTAATTACTAATAATTTAAAATTTCTATTGATATTGACAAAAATTTAGAAAGGAAATGGTACATTTATCAATATTTTTGTTATGCATTTCGGATTTTAAATCTATTAATTTTTGAGTAACTTTATATAGTTTCAGCCTTGATGTAAAATGATCCGACTAATTTGTAACATAGTTGTTGTTTATTTTGTTGTTTTTCTTTTAATTTTGCTTTTGGTTATTTTTTATTTTAGTCTATTTTGTATTAATAAATTGTAAACAAATGTTGAGAAAATTCTCTTATAGGTTATTTCTTGGAAATTAAAACCTTCTGTTGGTTAATTTCCATTCAATATTTAATATAATTAGCCATTACAAAAGACTACTAATGTTTTTCTAGAAAAAAACCGTTCTGGTGGCTGAAAAAAATCTGTATTATATTAAATTTCGAAAAATTTATATAATACATTTGTAATATAATTTAATTAATATTAATTTATTATATTTTTTTAATATTTATGCTGGTGCTAACGTAATATATTTATTATAAGCATATAGAAAATAGAAAAATTTAAAAATTATTTCTGAGAAGTAATCTATGCAGAATTTCGTTAAAATATTAATTCATCCATATTTATTTTTCGAAACAAAATAATATCAACTAAATAGATATTGAATTTTTTTAACTAGAAATCGATTTCTTTATTTTCTTTTTGTGTATATGGTAAGAAAAAATTATTAGCAAGGAGTTGATTTCTAAATCGGTTCGATTGTTATATTTTTAAAGTTTGTTTACACCAAATAAAATAATTGCTTTCTGAATATACATTGTTCATTTATCGTTTTATTTGCAGCCTTATTCCTATTACCATTTGTTACATATTTTGACAAGAAAACCCGGCCCCGTATATAGATAATACTAGGCTCACTCTAAGCTCCTTCCAACTCAATGTCTCACTCGGTCTCCGATGCGTCTTTTCTGGTATCCTGAAGCTCCCAATCCAGCGATAGACAGATACCGTGTTTCATTTATAGTTTGAAGGTACGAGAGGAATTACTAGTATACCGGCTGCACTGTCGCGGTGAATTATTTAATTATTATAAAATATGCTTCTAAGATCTTTAATCATTTTGTAGCAATACTTTTTTATATGTTTCAAGACCAATAATTGGTAAGTTTTGTAGAATAATATGTATAAGTATCATATTGTAACTTTTGAATTTCTTCTTTTTAAAAAAAATTTGTACGTATACCAAAATCGTTCATTAATGGGGGTGATTCATTATTGATTTGGTGTACCGGGTGGTCCAATAAGCCGATCTCTCGGCTATATATCAGAAACTATTCATGTTATAACTTTAGGAAAAAAAATTCCTTAGGAAAAGTGGACAAGATAAATTGTTAGAAATTACTTTCAAGTTTCTAGGTTAACCGCTAGGGGGCGTAACCTGTAAATAAAAATTTAAAAACCAGTTTTTTGTGAAATATGCCCAATTACACCCAGTGTTAAATAAGTAAACTGAAAAAGGCCTAAATTTAGCACATATTTGTTCAAGTACTTTTTATTCTATTTTTCCAAATAAAGGGTGGGGGAAAGTGTTTGTGGATCTTTCTTTCCCATATTTAATTTTAAGTTATAATACAAGGTGTCAATACTATACTCACTTATGTTTATGCGTTTTTATTTATATCTCGAGTTCGACAAAAGCTATCAACATGCGGTTTGCGCCGTTTTGTTGAGAATTTAATCCAGTTCCATTATAATTTACAATAATTAGGTGATTCCATTAAACATTTTCAAAGAAAACAAATTTTAATCTTTTTCATTCGAAAGTACCCTCTACCTATGACAATTGAAAGTAAATGCCATTGTTTTATAGTAGATGTAATTAATTACATCTACACTCTTTCTATTGACATTAATTACGTTAAAATCGGTTGATTCAAACCAAAGTTAGGTATTTATCCACAAACACTTTCCCACACCCTTTATTTGGAAAAATAGAATAAAAAGTAATTAAACAAAAGTGTGAAATTTAGGCCTTCTAGTTATTTATCCACAAACACTTTCCCCCCCCCCTTTATTTGGAAAAATAGAATATAAAGTACTTAAACAAATTTGTGCGAAATTTAGGCCTTTTTTTAGTTTACTTATTTAACACTGGGTATAATTGGGCATATTTCACAAAAAAGAGGAACTTGAAAGTAATTTCCAGCAATTTCTCTTGTCCACTTTTCCTAAGGAATTTTTTATCCTAAAGTTTTAACATGAATAGTTTGATCTATAGCCAAGAGATCGGCTTATTGGACCACCCGGTACATTAATCGGTCGAAGTTGAATTTTAAAAGGCAGTCTATTCAAGATTGGCAACACAGTAATTGTGCATTTACAAATACAGATTTTTCCGTCGACCGGTATTAACATAGGATATTAACGTTCTCAAAATTGGTAAAAATTACATTAATGATTCCTATTGATGCAAGATTTACATTAATCAACGAGTTTTCCATAGGCAACCCAACGCACATCTTATACATTATAATATTTATATTGACAGTTTCCTGAGGAGCGGGTAAACATACAACACGGCTCCACCCACCACGTCAAATTTAGTAGTTGAGGTGCGCATGCGTTCAAGCAGCCTGTGCTGATTAGCACAGTTGGTAGGGTATTGAGCTTACAACTCAGAGGTCGTGGGTTCGAAACCTGGGTTTTTATGTTTTTTCTATTTCTTATTCTCTGATATTTCTATACATAGTTACACTTTAATCAACTGGGTTTTCTTGTTTTTTTTTTAGTTTTATATTTCTGATATTTACATTACTACTAAATTGAGCAGTATTGAGTCATGCGCAGTTGGAAGAGCCGTGTTGTATGTTTACCCGCTCCTGTTTCCTGTGGTGTAGGCAACCAAACATACATTTCAATGTCATTATTTATTTTTGACAGTATTTACTTATGAAACAAATATTTTTATTTTTTAAATATTGAGAAAAACGAATAGAACTTATACAGTCGACGGAAAAGCTTTGTAAAGTATTATATTATATCTCGATTGTTAATGACCCTCATTAATACACTTCTTGATTAAATAACTATTATCGTTACCCATCCAAAAGAGTAGCGCGCACACGAGGTGCAACACGTCACATTAGCAGATCGGTATCAATGACTTTACCAATCCACCTACCAAAAATCAGTTGAAGCGGATAAAGGAGAAGTTTCCACTTGAAAAATAAGTACACATAATAAAAATTCTCAATCAAAAATGTTTTTTATTAACATAAAATATATTCTAAATAAAATTCAACTATAACAAACCTAACTGAATCGATTACAATTTGAAATTAATGCTGGTTGTTTTCCATTGTGGATTGTTCGTGTCTATAGGTTCTTGCATAGTAGATTCAATAAACGAGAGGTTCCAATCGTAATCTATTAATATTAATGTGTGTGTCCTACAAACAGTATATTTCAGTTTACTCTAACCATAAACATGTAAAAACAAATAATATCACACAAAGAAACACTGTAAACTCAATAACACTGTTTGATTTATATAGAAATAGATTGGAGCACGGGCAATGGATTCGCATTGGAAATTTCAGGAAAAATATGTTACCGGAAAATTTGTATAAAATAGCATTTCGTCTAAATTGGCTCTTAGTGGTCTTCCTCATTTTTTTTATGACAGACGCAGTGCGCACATTTGAATCCTTCATAAGAATTTTCATTGGTTTTTAATTTAAATCTACAAATACAATGTATAGCTTTAAACGTGTAATTAATAAATTACAGATTTTATAATAAAAAATAATAGCCTAATAATTGAATTTAAATATTATATAGCTAGGGTGTACATCAAAATTGTTGCCTGGCTGATTTTTCAAATTAACCAGGATACAATTTATGAATTCTCAATAGAACCACACCTCCTTTCTTTCGGCTGTTCTACTCCTCTGTGTTCAAGAGGTTGTGCTCCAGGTGTTGTTCTGTATTCTTCGTTCAATTAACGGAATTTATATTCTGCTTTCATCACTAGTTTCAGCTTTTTGAGGTATTATCCAAACAGCTGAATCCTCTCGGGATACCTGTCAAAAGTAGCAGACTTATCTAGGTTTAAACCAGCTTGAAAGGTACTTGGAGTTCTTCCAAAAGGGAGCAGATAGAAAGAGAATGTTAAAGAGGTAATATATGAATGAGAAGTGGAGGGATATACGTTATGGATCCTTCAAGGTAGATATAGTGACAATAAAATTTCCTATAAAACTTACCTAGTTCCATATCCAGGAGGATCTACCTTATAAAAAATGGCACTCAAAATTTCGTGAGCTAAAGGTTGTCGTCTTTGCAGCTCATCATCTGGTAAATGTCTGAAAAAAATATAAAAAAGTGCTTAATTATGATTGAAAGTTGTGTCGAATTTGTCAACAATTTCCTAGAAAACATTTGGGTCTTGAAAAATCTATTTTGCTTCTACCCCTATAAGAAGTTTGTACTTTCCTTCTTGAGAACTTGTCAGAAACTCTATTAGCCAGGAAGTTTAGTATTAATCTGGTCATCCAGTATTCTTTTTCAAGTGCTAAATAATATTCTCTGAGACGGTGGTCTTGGTTTAATAGAAATATTATGAAAAGGTTTCCGAAGTTGATTTTAATATTTCCACAGTGCAGTCAAAGTTCAGAAAAAGTTGATTTGTCCTCAACAATTCACTCTTTATCAATCCCAATGGAAGTTGAGTGGCTTTTTTTCAACATTTTCACGAATCAGAGAGCTTGATGTCCTGTGAGAACTTACTAGGAATCAAACAGAAGCACTGTGGAGAGGAAATAATACTACCATTACGGCTACTAAAAATCACCCCAGTCAAACCAGTAACCTGTACTGTATATAAAGCTTCTGGAATGGAAGTAGATAATATGGGAAATGGTACAAAAATGTAGTTAAAGTGTCTGGGCTGTTGATTACAACCCAAACGAATTAATGAATGGAGTCAGGCGGTCCCCGCATATTTAAGAATTGATCTCACTTAAATTGTATAAAGATTACAAGAAGGAAGTTGGATCATTTATATTTGTTTTAATTAAACCAATAGCAAACATAAGTAAATCTTAAAACTAATATTTAAAAGAAATATATCATAGAGCATACATTAAGCAATATTTATTAAACTAATATAATATCTTACGTAACTATAGATCAAACATCAATTGATAGACAAAGCATGTAAGTAGCATTGAGCACTAACTGAATCTTCAAATAAACTTTTGGTGGAAGGCACAATATCCAATAATTTTGATGAAAGCAGAAGTTTAGGACAGTTTCGACAGTTCTATTCGATCTAGTGATGGAAAGTATAAGAAGAAATAGCTTAATGTTTTTTCTCTTATTTTTTGGGAATCAAACCACAATAACGTTTTTTATTTTTTATTATTTCGACGTTTCGGTAGCGTTCCAGCTACCTTTGTCAAGAATAACTAATAATTTTTGGTCCCTATCTGACACAACGAAAAAAATATGACAACTAGACAATCAATAATATTTTGAAGTTTAAGACTACAAAACTTTGTTGTCAAATTTTATTAAGGTCCATTCGTAGTAGATCACATCTCTGGTAAAATGTGAAATAAAATAAGTATTTTATTTTATGACATTCCAAAGACATGATAGTCTACTAGAAATGAAATCCAGTGAAGTGCACGTTCCAATCATACACAAAAAATAAGTAACAACAAACAAACGCGTTTTATTAACAACATTTCCAAAATAAGCGAAAAAAAAAAGCGCTATCCCAATAAAAACCGTTCCTGGAACGTACACTTCACTGGATTCCATTTCTAATATATATAAATATAATGTAAATCATACCTAGTTTCATCTTTAAGCAGTTTGAATAATTCGGCTTGTAAGTCTTCTTTAGAAAGATTTCTTTTTATAATTTCTTCAAATGCCTGCCTTCCTTTTGTAACTTTTGTTAGAGGAGTAAATATAGGAGAGTTTCCAAACCCTAAATTGTGCTTACCAATGTAACTAGAGTTCACGTTTGGAACATTTCCGTGATGATAAATTACTGAATTTTCTTGACTAAAAAATAAAAAAAGGAATTAAACTATACATAATATAAGTAAAATGTACGATTTTAATTGAGAAAAACTTGGAGAATTTTAACTAAAGCCAAAAACTGATTTAGAGAAATGTTATAATTTGTTTGATTAATTAATACTAACTTTTAATATTATGTCTAATCATTTGTATTCTTACATTTTCAGACTCTGTATATTTTACTTATTAATGAATTCCTCAATGCCTTGAGTGTGAATCTACACAGATATTACTCAACATTCTCTTTCTTGATGATGTCATACAGGGTCTGGCAACCTTACTGTTTAAAATTTAAAGAATTATTTGAAAGAAAAAAAATTAAAATTATTTTTATTCATACAGGGTTGTCCATTAGTAAACTAGGTAAATGACTTTGATCAAATTGAATGCTATGATTTAAAAACATTCTTAGTGCCGACATAATCAGTACCTACTATAACCCCAACTTATAAAACTCCAAATACCTTGAAGAAAACAACATTTTTACAAAAATATTTGAAATTGTACATCCTTCCTATTAAAATCGCACCGATTTCAGATTTATCGCTAAAGCTTTAAAATTACCAATATACAGACAAACAAACTAATAGACCACCCTGTATACATTAAAATAATTTTTAAATGTTTTTGCTTTTCGCCACCATTCAAATATATCTGTTTTACCAATACGACAGAGGTTTGCCGGACCCTGTAGTCGTGTTGACCTCCATAATATATGTGGTCTGTCTTGACCTATGATTCCAAATATTATTAGCTCGATAATAAATTTGACTACAATCATGTGACATAAATTTATTTTTTCAATGCAAAAGGTAATTGAAGATTACAAATTTATAGCTAAATGGATGTACTTAAGTGTTTAAAACCAACGAAAATTAAATAATTCATTTAAAATTTAATTAATAAAACTGAAAAACACTATAAAAGTTGCATGATATATAGAGTGGTCGATATTTGATGCCAGAAAATATTATAAAACAAATTTTTTTATCTGTCAATAAATTTAAGGCTTAATGCCTTTCCTTGACTTTCAAACCTTAGGGTATTAGTATTTGTTTAACATCTTCATTGCAGAAAATGATAAATTCCTTTTAACCCACCCAAAAGCTGGTATATAGACAGTAGCTACCAGTGTAGACACAGAAATGGTTGTCTTTGGAACAATATAATATAAAATGTGTTTTATTACAAATTGTCCTGTGCCTTTTCATGCTAGATACATATGGATAGTCACAGAGGTCCTAGTGAAAAATAAATAATATTGTTCCTCAACAAAAACCAAATGAACTTTTTCCACCTCTAACTATAGTAAAACATTTACAGTAATAAAAATTCAGCTTCATAACAAAGCCAATCAGCTTATTTGGGGAATATTTTATGTCTGAAGGCAAGAGAGAGGGACCCTGCCAAACATTGATGGGGGAGGCACAAATAGAATTTTTTTTCAATTGATTTTATTTGATATGCTAGAAGGACTAGCTAACAGTTGCAGACAACTACTTAAATTTGTTCGTAAGACAATATTTAATAAAAATCTTGTCATTTACTTTATTAAACTTCTTCCCACACCTGATATAATAATATACAATTACCTATATTTACATTGGAGTTGAATGGAAATGATAAACCTTAATTAAAAACCAAATACTAAATTAATTACACAAGAAGTTGTAATTGAAATTTGGCGTGTGTAAAACTGTTTTGTAAAATAATATCAATGCAAAACCTATTTCAAACTACCTTATGCCAGAACAATAAATTTCTGATATCAATCTTGTAACATATGTTTGAATGTATTTATTATAAAACATTTTAAAATGCCAAAATATAATTTGTTTTCTTTTAACCATGATAATTCTATTATCATTTATGTTAAAATATTCTTTTTCAATTAACATCATGTATGCACAATAGATCTAGTGAATGTCAGTGAATGTCACCCCAAAAATCACACATACAACATCATGTATAGAATCGAGTATAGAATATTAAAAAAATTACCAGAGCTCGACTGAAACAAAATTATATCCATTATAAATGCTCTTCTCTAACATTTCAGAATATTCAGGAAAGCTTTTATTACTTAGTAAATAGTCCAAGATGATTCGTCCTCTGCTTTTAGGATTTTCCGATAATGATCCAGTAACATTTAAAATTATACCAATACAATGTTTCTTACTTTTACCATTTTCTTGTTCTTTTGATTTAAAAGCTAACCAAGTTCCTCCTTCTCTACCATGTTCCATGTCTTTACCTAACAATTACACCATTAACATTCATTAGCACTTTACAAAGAATATAGAAGTGAAGAATTTCCAAAAAGTACCTAATTTTATTTCAATACTTACCTCCAACAATATCATCTTTATCAATGTGTACTGGTAAAGAAGGTCTTTTAAAGGATTCATCTCGATTTGTAGCCAGTACAAGTCTGTAAGCACCTTTTTCAGGATTTGGATCTACATTTACAAATAAAATACACATCTTTATTCTTTTGTGTTGCTTGTAAACTGAAACTTTGCATTTTTAGCTTGAATATTTTACTAGCTATCTTGATAATCTTAAAAGGTAATACAAATATCCAGATAACAATTGAAAAATATTTTACAAATAATAATTGAATTGAATAGAAGTTGATGTATGTTATCTCTGGTTGATGTTAAATAAACGAATTAACAAAGTAGGTATTTATATGCAAGGTCAGAAGTTAACCTTAGAGGAACCAGTATGATTTTTCTGAGATTCCCAGGGTCAAACTCTAGACATATTGAAATTCCTATTTCGTGGTATTTTAATATTAGTTTAACCATCTACACGGCAAACATGAATAGTACAACAAATTTTTTTGATGAATGTTTTTGTGATAAAAATGGAAATATGTAATCAACTGTTAACTGATGGTAAAGTATTGTTGTTGAAATCATTTAATAAAAATTAATACCTGTTCAATTATCAACTGTATAGATCATTCTTAGATATTTTGGCACTTTTACAGTATTCAACTATTTCATACTATTTTTAAAAATACAATTTTTTTTTAATTTGATACTATTTTAAAGTAATTTATTAAACATTGATTAGAGCTCGTATTTGCTTATCCGAAGATCAAAGATCAAACTATATATAAACATAGTATTTATTTTGTTATGAGGTATAATATTTAACAAAGTGGAAACAAAAACTTGTAATTTTTATTTATTTTGTGTAGCTATCCAAAAATTGAATTGACAAGATAGGAAGACAGGAAGACAGGCATGAATTCGCGACGTGATATTTATCTTTATCAAAAGTTCAGTTTTTGGCGATTATTTGTAGATACCATCATAGATAATATAGATACCATTGTCTTTTAGACAAAGACAATGTAGAAATTTAGACAAAAAATAAATTGTATATGAATACAAGTTACAGCTATACTCTGAAAATTGGAATTTATATAAAAAACACAGATATATCTCTGTAACCCACTCACGATGTTCCAACGATGGCAAGGATAACAAGAATATAATCGAAATTCAAACATTAATTATTATTATAATGAAAGATAAATAAAGAAGAAATTTCTTCAATCGAAATATTTTAACTAGATTAAAATATTAAACATGTGTAAACGTTTTTCTGGAGTTGCAGTAAACGTTATTAATTTTTCAAAATTACCCGCTGTAAATACTTTAAGCGAAGAAAATAGAACACTGTTGCCTGTTGTATAGACTATGAACAATGGTTGTATTATTTGTTTTAAGCAAGATTTCTAGACTAGATCTTCATCAATCAATAACCTTCGGAGGACATCCTTTATACTGGAAATACAAAATTCTGCTTATTGTATGTTAATTATTAATTAACGTTTTAGTTTGCTTAATTTTTACCGTAGGTATATATACGTACAATTTTGCTATTATTAAATCTGGTAGCCGGTAGGTAGGTACGACGATATAAAGTTTTGTTATTTGTTTGTCACATTTGCATTTTTTATGAGTTCCTATAATTCTAAAATGGTGATATCATTTTATTATTTTTTTAATGCGTATTTGCAGTATGTTGAATCTGCACAATAAGCAATATCGTTCAACTGAAGGTGAGTTTATGTTGAAAATAGAGTAAATAGACGATGTAGGTATTTAATGGATAGCATTAATAGTTATTTATCCAACAAGTGTATTAATGAGGGCCAATATATAACAATCGAGATAGGTAATTTAACGCACGAGCAGAACGAGTGCGTTAATGTTCGAGATTGTTAATTGCCCTT
Organism: Galerucella calmariensis; assembly: GCA_910591675.1. Lineage (NCBI taxonomy): Eukaryota > Metazoa > Arthropoda > Insecta > Coleoptera > Chrysomelidae > Galerucella > Galerucella calmariensis. Next base: position 50,452 of record CAJUYG010000174.1, on the reverse strand, counting down.
TTAATACACGTGTTAGTTACAGAGCTTCTCAGTTGACTGTATAAGTTGTATTTGTTTTTCTCAATATTTAAAAACTAAAAATATTTATTTGTTTCATAGTATGGAGGGTAGAAGTACCTCTACCCTCCATATTTCATATGTAAGAAGTACCTACTGTCAAAAAGTCAAAAATAGATAATGACATTGAAATGTATGTTTGGTTGCCAACACCTGTATAAAAATCGTTGATTAATTAAATCATGCATTAATAGGGGTCATTAATGTATGATTTTGTCTAATAATAAAAATAGCATATGTTAATATAGGTACACGGTCGACAGAAATATAACGAAGGCACTTAGTAATTTTGATTTAGATCAATCACAAATTACATTTAAGGCTGATCTAGGTACAAAGACGAGCACTCGTATCATATTTATCCCCCGGAAATCCATCAACGATTAAAAACGCTTCCTCAAATTCACGTATATGTTTTATCTATGGTTTTATCTTCCTCGTACTGCACTGGTTTTATCTCATTTTAGGAATAACCATTTGGCATGTTTCCCATTTCTCATCATATTCTTATCTTTGTAGTGTTTTTATCGATTTTAACCTACATTCATAATAATTTACAGCATTCAATAAAATATGTTTCATACAGGTTAAATTTAATACTAACACACGATTATGGGGAGGAAAATAAACCTCAAGTCTGGTATGTTTTAGTTTAAATTCACCACAAATTATGTGGTAGCTCATACTTTTGTATTTACCATATATTGAGTTAACTGTATAAACAGTTAGTTTCATTTAAAACCATATTACCATATATTATTAATTTGAATATCCATTTTGACAATGTTATTCTGTTTGTAGTACAACCCGAAAAATTACAAATCCAATTATCACATTTTAAACAAAAGTCAAATTGGGACTGTGGAATATCATGTATACTGATGGTATTGCCGAAAAAGAAGAGGGAAGAGTTTTTAAACAATTTTTCACAAATATGTAAAAGTGAAGGCTTCAATAAGAGGTGAGATCTGTCACAACAAAGGATTAAAAGTTTTCTTGTTGCCTTTGATTGTTAATCCAAACAGGTAGTTAGTTTAGGCGCATGCGTTATTTCAACCGTTTGATACAAATCAGTGGCGTACTAAACAAGGCAAGCGCCAGAAGTCCGCGATATTTTGGCTCCTCACGGTATCCAGTTTTTTTTATTTTTACATGCCTCCATGCATGAGCGCGACATCAGATGGACAAAATTCCGTGAAAGATGAGAACGAAAGGCTATATATAGGCATAGAGTAATGTATGGCTCATATTTGTGTTGTATTTGTTATTTGATCTATTTTCCTACGAGACGCCGCGCCATCCTCTTATGCCCACGCATGGGCTTCAGGGGCTTGTAAGATAATACCAGAGCTGGGCTGGTAGTAACAAAAAACAACCTTACATATCTTCAGTAACGCGTTACTAAAAGTAACCAAACATATCAATGTAAACTTCATTTTTCTCTTTCTTGTTTTATTAGATATAAAGGAGTAATGTGTACTCCAACTTTTTATTAGTTTCTTTATTGCCATAAGTCTTAGAATCTCGTTACGTTACTTTTAAACTTAAAGTAATGCCGAACTAAAAAAGTAGCGCGTTCTCGGTAACGAATATAGGTACCCAGCTCTGGATAATATACATATGTATATGCACAACATCGTTATTTTTTAAATTATTGTAATAGTTGTTATCTTGAATCTTGATATTTATATATTATTATTTTAGTACATGGACCATAGATCTCTGTTATTTATTGAAAAAATTTGATGTGCCACATATTTTTTATACAATAACTTTAGGAGTCCATGAGGGTTATAGAGAAAATAGTTTTTATCATACAGTTTTAAATAAGGTTCGTATATTTCTGATATATGTTAACTTGAAGTATGGTTTATTTACGATAAATTAACTCCAATGTTAAAAATGTCATATAGGTACCTGGAAATGTTATTGTCACTTTGACATCGATAAAAACTCCTCTTCCTCAATATCTAGTAAGCGGACGTCACTTTTACACAATGACAAATAGTCGCAAGTTTGGTTACTTATAATTTCAATATTCTGTCGTTAATTTATCTTGCCAAAAAACACTCGAGCTTTTCTTTTATCAGATAAGTTTCTCTTTAACTCAAAGTTTTGCCAATCACTAAATTTGCTCGAAAAACTGACATTAGATAAAATCGCGATTTTATCATGTCAGTTTTTCTCGTAAAATTAGTGATTGCAAAACTGTTTCGTTGCATAGAAAAATGTATCCGATAAAAAAAAGCTCTTGTGTTTTTACTGTTGATAAAAAGACGACGACGTCGCAAAACAAAATTTTGTGACGTTGCCAAACTGTAGTTTCTTTTCTTTACTTTGAGAAAACTAAATATGTCACTCTGATAGTCTTCCTTTTTATTGGCCTGTGCCTCGTAATGGATGAAACCTAAGTTCATAGTTATTCAACCAACAAGTGTATTAATGAAGGCCATTAATGTTCGAGATTGTTAATTGCCCTTTTAATACTCGTATTAGTTAAAGCTTTTCCGTCGACTGTATAAGTTCTCTATTCGTTTTTCTCAATATTTAAAAAATGATAATATTTATTTGTCATTGTCAAAAATGAATAATGTCACTGAAATGTATGTTTGGTTGCCTATCCAACAGGTAACTGTCAATATAAACTCACTGAAATGTATGTTTGGTTGCCTATCCAACAGGTAACTGTCAATATAAATAATACATAAGATGTGCGTTGGGTTGCCTATAGAGAAGTCGTCGATTAATGTAAATCGTTTATTAATTGAGGTCATTAACGTATGATTTAGTCCAATTTTGAGAACGTTAATAGCGTATGTTAATACACGGTCGACAGAAAAATATATAACATTAATAAAAATGAATATAAATAGCACAGAGTACACCATCTAGATGGTGCTAAAATGTACTTGTCAGGTCTTGCGTAGTGAGTTTCCGGATTTTCATACAAAAACATTATTTCAATTTTAGGATGAATGTAGGATTAATGCCAGGTTTAAAGATGCTGAAAAAGTAGGATTATCTGTACGAAAGAAATCTGTGTCTATATTGGAAATAATAAGACATCTTACAAATGGACCTGTGATAGTATTAACTAATGCAAAAATTCTTAGCTGTGATACTTGCAAGTATAATAAAATCTCCAGTGAATTTAGGAAATGTATTCCATGGCCAGCTCCGTACCAAGGACATTATGTAGTTGTGTGTGGATTTGATGTTCATAACAAAAAACTTTTTTATAGGAATCCATCATTCAGTGATCGTAAGTATTCCAGTAATGGAACAAAATTATTGTTAGCTTTAATCAACTCCCACAAGTTTTTGTTTATACACCTACCCATTAATTTTTTTTGCTTATCTACAATTTAATGTTTCAGACGTCTGTGTTATACCAATGGAGATATTTGATTTGGCTCGCAAAAGCTATGGGACTGACGAAGACATTATTTTCACGTATACATAAAAAGAATTTATAAAATCGTGTAAAATAAAAAAATTCTTACTGCCGACGCTTGTGCCCTGTATTTTTCACGTATACTTGTATTTTTACTTTGATAGTTCTTTTGTACTTTAATCTAAACTATTTGTAAAAAAATAATTTGTTCAAAGATAACTTAATAAAAAAGTAATATATGCTTTATGTTAATAATTTCATAAAATAATAATAGATTATCAAAGTAATCGACGTAGATCTTTTTATTATATACCTATAGGTACTCTAAAAAAATGGATGAGTAGACGCGTTACAAAGTTTAAAATTTCACTTTTTTTAAGAGTGACGTTTCAATCCCGTTTCTCCATCGTGAAACAGTGTGTTCCCATGTTTTCAACATAATGCTTCTAAATTCCAAATATACTCTCCATATTAACTTGGCTTCTCGTTTTCTTTGGACGTTACAATTTATTACAGATTTAGGGGTATCGGTTCTCAGCACAAATATTGTCCTTCTCACAGAATATTCTGCACGCCACTGTAATTGCTAATTTGCTAACTTCACAGTAGGTTTTCTGTGACTTCACACAGTGTTGCCACAGGTGGCTCGTTCGAGCCAGATCTGGCTCGTTTGAATTAAAAGTTCCTCGTTGACTCCTCTTTATTAAAATTGGCTCGTTTTTAAATTTTGCTAAATTTTTGTTGAAGATGAATATTTCTGAACTCTCGTGAATTGAACTGAGCGGTGTTGAGTATTGGAGTACTTGGATTGGATTATTTGAATTAGAAGGGACGGGCGAGTGTAATTCGTGAACGCACCACCGCCGAACAAGAGAAATCACGAACGCACTCCAATCCAACCGCTCAGCTCTTCTTCTTTGTTGTGTTGTTTTTTAATACTTATGTTTTGAATCCTTATCTACCCTCTACCCCAAAAAACAACTAGGTTAGGTTTCCTAATGATCTGATATGTATTTCGAATACATGACAAATACCTGAGCTTATTTTCTCGACATATTCCAACGTTGCCAAATTTAGTAGTAACATAACAATATTGAAATAAATATGTAAATATCAGAAAATAAGAAATAGAAAACTAAAAATAACAAGAAAACCCAGGCTCAAACCCGGTTGATCAAAGTGTAACTATGTATAAAAATATCAGAAAATAAGTAATAAAAAAACTAAAAAAAAACATAAAAACCCAGGTCCTAACCGGGTTTAGAACCTACGACTGAGTTATAAGCTCAATACTCCACCAACTGCGCAAGCGCACCTCAACTACTAAATTTGACGTGGTGGGTGGAATCTGTCGGGAAAATAAGCTCTCGTATGACAAATACCCTTTTAATACTCAAAAATATATATTTCCTAGAAATAGGGATTCACTAGTAAAAAACATTTTTGGAAAAGCTCGTTCTAATATGAATTTCGCTCGTTTCAGCCATGTCATCTGGCTCGAAAAAAAATAGGCTTGTGGCAACACTGACTTCACAGTTCACACATGGTTCACACCGGCGGTGGCAGGTGGCAGGTTTGATGTTGATTGTTGTGATAGTAAGCTGTTGACTTGTTGAGTGTTAACTGAGACAACATGCTGATCTCTGGTATCAGCAATAGAGAAATAAAAATTAATAATTATTATTATTTCTCTATACTAGATAGATAGAGAATGAGTATCAACGGTATCATCAGTAGCGAGTCACTCAATCGATTAGAATCGAACTAAGTTGATACCAAAGAATACACCAGCTAACCAGTTGAGCTGGTGTATTCTTTGTTGATACTATTCGAGTAGAAAATTGAGCTGAACGCATAGAGTAATGTTCAACGTATCACTCTAGTTACGCCCACAGATAAACGCCCACCTCGTGCTGAATTTTGTATCACCATTCACTTACTTCACTAGTGTAGAGAATTTCTCTACAGCGTCATACATTCTATGATACATCTGTCTGTCAGATCAGAGCGACAGTCAACAGTGTAGTCAACGTGACAAATGAACTTTCCTTCGACTTTGTTTTAAATTTTAGTGCTTAAAAGTTATTTAAAATGAGTTAATTGTTTTATTGGTTGAGTCAATATAAAAATATATCATTCTCCTATTAGTTGTTATAAATATATTGTAATCAACAGTTGGCAATCCAATCTTTATAGGTGAGTCTTTTTAAACAATCACTGTTCCATTTGTTTTATTTAATTCAATCAATTAGCAATTTTCATACATTTAATTATATATCTATGTATGTATAACAACAATGATCATTACACTTTTCTAATTAGTACTTCTAATTTCTACTTGTCAGTTAAACAGTGTTATTTTTAGCCTTAAATAAGATCATATAATAAAGTAAATGGCATTAAATGCATTCTCTTTCAAAAATATTCAAAATATAAATTACTTTTTAAAGAAAAGTGAATGTCATGGTTAAATTGTTATTCTATGTTAATCTATTGATAATAATTACCATGTATTTATATGAATATGAATAAATTTCTCAATTCAACCTTTACAGAATTATAAGGTATAATTACCTAGTACACTTTACAAGAAATAAAAGTGGGCTCCTTATAAATACTGCTAAAAATGAATGTATATTATATCTGGTTGCCTGTAAAATGATTTTATTTCTTGATATCTCTTGGGATCCCCTTTTGATATGTAAAACTGCAATCGTTTTAGTAATATATGAAGCATTAAACCCTGGATAAGATCTAACTTGGAGGTAGAATAGAATTGTTGCAATTAGAACTACCAATATAATAGATGACTTGTTCTAAATGTAGTTAAGTGCATATTATACCTCTTGTTTTATTCTGATTGATCCATATTATATATACAGTAAACAAGAACTTGAATTTATGCATATATTGGGGTTTTCCCAATTTTTAAATATTTTTGAGTTGAACATAACCTCCGATTGAATACATTCTTTAAATAGCTATACAGTATTTTGATACCCACATTGAAATCAAGCTAAACCATTTTCTGTTTTACTTGAAATAAGTATAAGAATATGATTTTTTAGCAGAAGGACTTACACAAGTAGTTAGGAACATACTTACCCATACCCACATTAACTACTAGTTGTTAGCAGGAAGACTTACACAAGTAGTGTGGGTTATATATGGGTTATAGACTATTTTTAAATTTTATTATACAAACTAATTATTACTTTTTAAAATGAAACAAACTGTTAAAAAAGTGATATAAGTAGATTCCACAAAGGAAGGGCCCACACAGTAAATTCAATACAAACTAATGTTAACTTAATTATACTGTCTTCTATTTCTCACATTTTCAAGAGAAAGAAAAGACAATATGTACACTCTGGTACTGGTTCTTTGTTGAGTGTAAGGACAAGGAGTGTGTGACCTATAGATGAAACAATGACTCGCACCACCTCTACTTTCTCTGCATGCCACATCTGTTTTATCTCAATTGCAAGGTCGGTGCATTTTGCAATTTTATCCTTGTGTTTGTCTAAAATATTGTTATTGGGTACAGCAACATTCACTAGAACTGGAAGAACCGAGTTAGCTTTTTTATCCACATCTACAATATCAGACCAGTTATTCATCATCCATGTATCGGTGATATTTGACCTATTGTAGTATATGGTGTGTTCTTTTTACAGAATTTGCTCGAGCAGATCAGCTGCTCTGTTCACTTGAATGATTTTGCGTATTCTTTTTAAGCGCTCGTTTTGAACAGAGCTGAACTATTTCTTCCCCTCTTGCCCCTAACTGCACTACCTCTTCTGGGTGCTCGGCTCTGCCGTTTAGTTGATCATAGTCTAAAAACATAAGGAGCATTCTTTTTAAGATTTCCTGTTCACTTTGGTCACCTGCTCAGGTTGAAAATTATCTCAACAGAGCTGAACAGAATAGTGTAAAAAGAACACAACAATAGTCTAAAATCAGCATTCTCTAGAACCAAATGAGGCTGGTATTTGTAATGGTGAAAATGTGTACACTAATCCAAATTTATTGACCAACTTCTGATGGAACATGTTGCAAAGTTGATTGTTCCTGTGTAGGTATAATGTTAGCTATGGATGAACATCCCAATGTAATATGTTGTATCATCTCTTTTGTTTACTGACACCTTTTGTACTTGTCTGACACGATGTTTGTTTTATTATTACTATTTATGGATAAAATTCGACTTGTGGCTCGACTTCTTTTAGTTTGGATGACATATGATTTCTTATTACTTGCCAAGAATTGGATATAATTGGAATAATGTGTTTACTGTAAGGTATTTTTCTAATTAAATATAATTTTGTTTTCCTAAGGCCAACCATAAATAGTTATATTGGAAAAATATTATAATATAGCATTTTTATCATAAACAACTGCAATTATATTAGGAAAATATAATTATTACAATGATAATATAATATTCTTATCTTTTATAAACATTTACAAGTGACTTAACAGTAAAGTAATATGGAAATAAGTGTTGACCTCCCTATATAGGTAAATATTTTTGACCTAATACTGGGGATTTCAAATTTTTTTTATAAATGGGCAAATTTTAACTAATTGCAACTACCCCCTATTTCTTATTGTTTGGATTTTACCAATAAAAAGCTAATACAATACAGGTTGATAAATTTTACATTTGGTATAGGTAACTTAGAAAAGAACAATTTTAGGAACAAATTTTTCATTAATTTTCTGGGTACAATTTGTATTAGAGACCTATTATTTTAAAACATATTTCAACTTTGTGTTTTTAAAATGAATCAACAAATAAAGTGTTTTTACTTTATAGAATGGCTAAAAAAACCTATGAAAGTACTGACAGTTCTGGTGGAGGAGATGCTGGGCATACTGAAGAATCTAATGCTTCCACCTCTACCTACAGTCCAAATAAACCAATCAATGATTCTACTAACCAAACTTATTTTGCTGAACAGAAAATAAACATACCGGATATAGATGGGGTAAGTTATTTCTATTTTGATAAATACTATAATGTAAAGTTGGTTCATACTTAAAGTGAAATGATTGAAATAGATTATAGAAGTGTAGTAATTAACAAACAATTATAGTTTATTTCAAAAACTACATAGAGTATTGGAATGCAGTAATCTCCAAACTAACAGGATATTCCAGAGTTTTACTCAAAATTGACAAAATATCTATATTATTTTGCTAATTTAATAACATTAAAATGGATGAATAAATTGATTTGATATGTAGCAGATTGTTTTTAAATGTAAAAGGGCATATTTTTATGGAAAAAATATTTCATTTATTCACCAGAGGTGTACATTTTGGAGAATATGTCACCTCTCCCCTTCAATTTTTACGCCACTGGAATTTGATGCTATTTTTATTTTATTTTGTATTTCTTAATGGTTTGCTCGCGAAAAACGCATAACCTTTACTTATATATCCAAAAGAAGTTTTCAAAATATTTAATGTTTTCCTTACATCACTTTTTAACAATAAAATCACAAGTTTGGAAAAATATTTTCAACAGTCTTCTCCCAATGTTTTAGATGCATTGCTGTTTCACAAATTAGCTGCTATTACATATTCTAACCATTAGTAGTTTGGTATTTATTGAAAAAAATACATAATTTTTTTTTATTTCATTAAAATAAAAAGTGATGTTGCAGACTTGATGAAAACATTAAATATCTTGATAATTACAAATTTTTTGATATGTAAAGGTTATCCGTTTTTCACGTGAAAACTATTGAGGAATACAAAATAAAATAAAAATAGCTTGAAATGCCAGTGGCGTAAGAACTGGGAGGGGAAAAGTGACATATTCTTCCAAGTGTACACCACTGAATCAAGAATTGGAAAATGTTTTTCCATCAAAATATGCCCTTTTGCATTGAATAATAACCTGTCATCAATTTATTTGAAAGTTATCAAATTAAAACATTTAAATTTTCATAACTTTATTTCCAAAAGTTGGTGAACTCTTCAATCCTTGTATCATTTTGTCCAATTTTACGAGAGGTATCTACATGCAAACGTTGTAAGTGTCATTTGAAAACACCCTATATATAAATAATATTTTGGAAAATTCTTGTCTATATCTTATAGCAAACAAATGTAGTACATACAAAATATTTTCAGTGTTCTCTAATCTTTATATATTCTTTGTAATAGGCTTAAAGACTTATCTCATCATGGATATTTACAACTTCCACTGTTTTGTAATTGGGTGTTTATACCTTATTAAACAGTAAATAAATGAATTCGTATAATTGTAATTTGGACAGCATTAAAATATTCTTCAACCAATCAAAATTATAATTTCCAAAAACGTATTGATTTTAATAAATTTAATTTTATTACCTACATTGAATTGCATTGTTAAAATAGATGAATCAGAATTTAAAAAAATAAACGTCGAATCGATAAACTGCGTCAATTCGACGAATGCGATAACTCCCTACTTAAAACGATGCTATGTTAATTTTTAATATCGTGATTTGGTCGAATATTTGAACATTGATATTAATACTTGTCTGCCAGACTTGGATACTTATTTTTTAATTGACTTGATTACCTTGATGCTTAATTTAAATTGTCACTAAATTGAATTTTGAAACTCTGTTGTCTTATCCACTTCTTGTGATATTTTTTAAGTGCGCAAAACTAAGCAAATATTGAATAGATAAGGCTTTTACTTGTTGAAGGTCCATACTAAACCATATAAACCCAATATAAAATCAGATTCCAACTACTTTATTAGCAAACCAACACACTTTCGATTCAAATTTTGAAATTTTGCATATAGAACCTAAATCCCTCAAATTAAATCTTTTAGAACCTCTCGAGATAAATGAAAACAAATATTCAGATAATCTTCTTAACGACCAAATAGATATCAACAATTCTCCTTTATTAAACCTTCAAGTTCAAATAATATAATAAATGTTTAAACAAATTAAATTGTTTTTTGTTTTATTTCATTGTTAATCAAAATTTCACTGGCTGGCTTCCTTGTACATAAAGGCTTATTAATGCTCTACAACAACAATAAAAAAGTGCCTTATGGACAATTGGGCGGAGTAGAATTCAATGAGACCTCTGGCGGAAAAAATTGTAACTGTCGCAACGAGTAAAATAATTCGTTTTGCATTGCTTTATGCAAGTCAACGTAATTACCGTAAATTCGTACTTTATTTGTTTAATAAGTGTGGATTTATGCAGCAACAATTAACAATTATCAATTCGCATTTACGAATTAACATTTATCATTTAACAATTAGTAAAACTGCTATCGTTTATGCAGACACAATTATGAATTAGGAGAAAATAGTAAGCATGCGCAAAAGCCCGAGATTCTAGTTACAATAACCCTACATTTTATGTCTATTTGTGCATTGAAACAATTTTGAAGATGTATAGTAGAATTGAAGACTCTTTTTCTTTTATTAGTACAACTTGAAAATAAACAAACACCCAACATAACCCCAAGTCAACCGCTTTTCTATGAAAAAAGTAAGGATCTGCGTACTAGTTGCGCACTAGATGAAAATTCGGTACATTTGATTTAGGAAAGTTAAAAGTTGGCCAACTTCGTAATTGTTAAATGCTAAATGATAATTGTTAATTGTCTGCATAAATGGAGTCATAGTGAAATGAGTAGTTCAACTTATAATTGATAAATGTTAATTGTTAAATGCTAATTGATAATTGTTAAATGTTGCTGCATAAATCCACACTTTAGTGCACACTAGATGAAAATTAGGTACATTTAATTTAAGAAAGTTAAAAGTTGGCCAACTTCGTAATTGTTAAATGATAATCGTTAATTGTCTGCATAAATGGAGACATAGTGAAATGAGTAGTTTAACTTATAATTGATAAATGTTAATTGTTAAATGCTAATTGTTAATTGTTAAATGTTGCTGCATAAATCCACACAAACTAAACAGTTAATTGAACGCTTGTTGTAGTTTTCACAAATATCAACCATACCTATTACTCCGAATATAAAAATATTAGGAGTCAAAATTTAGTTTAACACAAAATACTAAAGCACAATCAAAGAAAAAGCAAAAGTTTCACCAAACACACACTGAAAATAACTAAAACAGAAAAATAAGACCACTTAAATATCAAAGGGCTTATACGGCAGCTGATTTGTTTTACTCGTTGCTAAGATGACATTGACATTTCAGAGCGCCATCTATCGAATTCTACTTTTCCCAATACTGAAGAACTGTGAACTGTATAAAAATTAATTATTTTCATCTAGAGACTTTATTTAATTTGCCCGCAATCTGCGACTAAACTAAAGTGATAAAAGTAAAACGTTTGCTCCACATATCAACTGTTCAACATTGTAATTGTTTATAATCATTCTACTCAACACCATAATAATTGACCAACATAAAACGAATAAAATCAATACGGAAATAATCATTATCAAAATCAACAGTAAGTAACATAAACATGATGGATAAATTATCAACAAATAATGTTATTTCAATAAAAATTCTATCATTTCGCTATAAAAATGAATATAGTGTGTCCAGAAAGAAGCGCATAAATACATTATCACTATTATAAGAATAATAAACAGTACCAAATATGAAAAACTTAGTATTTTAATTTACTATTTTATAGAAGAATAATGTGAACCTTTGAATGATGGTGTCATCCACAAGGTTTTTTTTAAGTGAAATATTTTCCAGCTCGTGTCAAAAGTTGATTCAAATTAGTACCAGATGGACAAAAATACAAAAGTTGCCTTTTATTTTAATATCATATCTATCCACTTATACAGAGTGGGCCACAAAAAACATTCCACCCTGATTCTTTTTTTAATTTCTTGGGAAATTAAACCACAATATTTTTAAATTCTTTATTTCAACGTTTCGGTAGCGTTCCAGCTACCGTTGTCAAGAAAAAATAAGTAGAAATTAATTTTTATCCCTAACTGACACAACAGAAAAAATTTGACAACTAGACAATAAAAAAATATTTTGAAGTTTAAGACTGCAAAATGTTGTTATCAAATTTTTATTAAGGTCCATTCATAGTAGATCATATCTCTGGCAAATGTGAAATGAAATATTTCATTTTATGACATTCCAACGATATGATAGTCTACTAGAAATGGAATCCAGTGAAGTGCACGTTCCAGGAACGGTTTTTTTATTGGGATAGCGCGTTTTTTTCGCTTATATTGGAAATGTTGTTAATAAAACGCGTTTCTTGATCGTTTTTTTGTGTATGAATATTTAAGTTTTTGAAATATGTATGCTCAGTTTTGTGATTTTGTGTATTGAAATGTGTATCGATTAACAACTATTCAAATTATAAATCATAAGAAAATAAGTTTTTATCCAGGTTTGAATAATATACCACAAGGAACATACAGAAGATATTCCACCCTGATATTTGGTAGTAATCCTGAGATTTTAAGGAAATTAGGAAACTTGTCGATTTTCTGTCATTTGTCAACACCATCACTTCCACTTCACACCAACTCCTTAATTTTAAATTTAGGAGTTAGAAAATAACGCACTATGTACCGAGTGGTCTTTAAGTAATTGTACATAGAAGTACAGTACAAACTTCACTTGAAAATATTGCGATTTAAAACAATAGCTATTTGTGTATCAAGAGCAGAAAGTAGTACTTTGGCAATCTGTCGAGACTACCAAAGGACTTTCTGCTCGAAATACACACAAGATTTTTTCTACGATCACATAATATTAATTGCCATTGTTTGTACTTAGCAGTTTACAGATTGCAGTTTCGTGTACCTATATACGTAGGCAACACTTATTACATTAATGTCAGATATTTTCTAGATTTCCTTATATCTGATTAAATTATTACGGAAAATACTGTTAAATGCTTTAACATATTAGAAAATCAACTAAAATATTTGATTCTACAGTTTATATTAAAATAACTACTAGCTCTCTTTTATCTATAAATAAAATTAGGTGTGCGCCAAAGTTACTTTCTGCTTAAGAGCGCCATAATGTCAAATTATGACAGCTCGTGGAAAACATCAACTTTGCAGTTGCTTTTCAAGGCACAAAAGACGACTTTCGATATTGGTCGTAGAAGAACTTACTTTAGTAAAATGTTAATGGAGATTTTGGATATGAGAAATCATAATTTTGTAACCTATTCTGGTGTGTGTGTATTTTGTAGAGTATAAAAAACAATGGGAAAACATTGAATAAACAAATTCAAAATATTGTTCTTTATTGTGTATAAATAACTATAGTAGATTGATTTGTTGTTTTAGAATAGCTTCAGCTTCAGAAAATTATGGGCATTTACTGGTCCAGGATTTTTGATGTCTATCGCTTACTTAGATCCGGGTAATATAGAAAGTGATTTGCAAAGTGGAACTGTTGCTCAGTATAAATTATTATGGCTGCTTCTGGGAGCTACTCTTTTAGGATTATTAATGCAAAGACTCAGTGCCAGATTAGGTGTAGTAACAGGTTTACATTTAGCGGAAATGTGTTACAGACAATATAGAAGAGTTCCAAGGGTGATATTATGGATAATGATAGAAATCGCCATCATAGGAAGTGATATGCAAGAAGTTATTGGAACTGCTGTTGCTATATATCTTTTATCCAATAGAAGGTGAGTATAGATTAACTAAGACTAACTAAGTCTAGAGCATTGATTCCCAGAGTTGTCCAGGTGGACCCCCTGAGGTTACCTATCAATGTAGACAGATAATATTTTAACATATTGAAGTTGTTGAAAGGTGCATTTTAAATAAGATTCTACTCACTTTTAAATTAGTTTTACAGTTTCTGGAAAGTAGAGATTCAGATTTAAAAGAAAACCTGATCAATATGAAACAAGACTTATTAATTAACATATATGTTAAAAAAATTTAATGACATTAACTTGACAATTACAGGAGGACAGCCCCAATTTAATAGAAAAAAATAGTGTAATTTCAGCTTTTTTTATGAAGCAAATTATTAGTCAGCGCGAATTTTCAGTTTTTAAACTTGTCACAAGTACACTTAATGCTTTGATGAGGATATTCAGAAATAAGTGCAACATTTAATTGCCCTACATGATGGCTTGAAAATCAGATTTGAAGATATTCTGTTGATGGAAATACCACCATACCATCATAAATCCATTTGATGAAACAGAAGTGGAGAATGTGATTTTAAAAGTGAAGGTACTTGGGTACTTTTGGGAATATGGTAGAAATGTAGATGCACCGGGACCAGAATCAGAAAATTTTTGAAACTGGTCTATGAGAAAAAAGGTTTGGGAATCGCTGATCTAGAGGATAGTAATAGATCTAAAGGTGGATTCTTGCAAGCAAAAATTAAAACTTAGAAGATAAAACCATGTAATGGTAATGTAGTGATATGGAAAATAATATCATACACCACATTCACCAAACAAGGGTTATTTCAGTATAAAATTTTAAAAATAAAAACTATTTAAAAGGGAAATTTCTCTTATCAATAAAAAAAATAAATCAAACTAGAGAAGACAGTTTGAAATGTATAATGTAACTAATAAAAAATAAACTAAAATTTGAATTAAACTTGACAAAATAACAATAAACAAATCACCTGAAATATATATTTGAACTTTAAACAGAAATCTTGATAACTTTTTTCTAATTTATTAAAATCCTTTTCATATAATTTCAGAATCTTCCAAAGCTTTATAAAAGGTTTCTTGGCTAATGATTAATCTAAAAAGAAAGAAGCTAAAAAAATAAAAAAATTTATTAGTCAAGTTATAAAATCTGACATTAGCAAAAATAGAAAGAGTATATTTATGAACATAGTGAACTTAGATTTGTCAACTCGAACGGAAGAAAGGACCTTAGTAACAGAAATAAGAACAAATGTCAAATAATTTTTAAAATTTTGGAATTAAACGATAAAAACTAAAATGAAGTATTTAAAGACATTAATATTAAACTTTCATATTAAAAAAAGAACATAAAATTAAACATTCAAGTCAAGTAATAAAAATTTAAAATTATTAAATGAATTTGATTGGTCAGCTGATATAAAAAAAAGACACATGGTTGTTGATAAAAAAAGAGAATTACGTTGTTATTGATTAGAAACGGGGAAGAAAGCGTCACTTAGCTAAAAGAGATACAGAATTGAAAAGAAAATTTCTATTTATGTTGTTAAAATAATTAAAATTTGAGTCACAACAAAGTAAAAAGTGAAAATATATAGTGAAAAAGTGTTACTAACCTTTTACAAGTTCCTGTTAAAATTATATGGTAATATCCACTTAAATTAATTAAACCTCCAAATAAGCCATAAATGAAAACTCTAAGAGGCCATTTATACTGAAAATTCTCCAAACTGACGACGGAATCAGAGCGAAGCAATCCCAATCAAGGACTGACAGGCCCAGAGCGGTCTGAAACATAAAAGGAAGTAATTATTAGAATTTCAAAACGTAGAAGAAAAAAGGTATTTGATAAACTATAATTTGAATCATCAACTTACATGTGTGTGGTGATAATAAAAATTTGATATTTATTTCTCATCATTGTGGTCGTAGAATCGTCCATTTTGATAAAAACAGATGTTTTCAACCATTAGCATAAGAATAATTTTTATATTATCCGTTTTACATATTGTATGCAAAAGGAGTTGCATAACTTGTGTAAGAACTAGATGTTAATTTTCATTAGTATGAATGTTCAGGAGTGAAAGACCATTTAGATAAGAGTTTTAAAATTGTCTTTGCATATTTACTTTTCAAATCTGTATTAACACGCCTTACAGTAAAAGAATACATTTATAAGTATTTCACAAATTACAAAACTAATTTTTCTTTCCTCCAAACGGCATAAAAAAACAAAAACAAAATTTTTTTCTTTCATTTTGATAAGGTTGGCAAAACTTAGCTCACTAACAAACAATTTCAAGGGCAAGGACACAGGACCGGCCTAAAAGTTTTCAAATACAATTAAAGTGATAAAAATAAAAAAGGTAAATAGAATTAATAAGAAAATTTATTTTTAAAAAACAAATAAAGTATCCAATACCTGAACCCAACCTGATTATTAAAGAGTTCTCAAAACCGGTAAGTGGTGTATGATAACAAAAACCATAAAATAAATTTCTTAAAATCATTGGCGCCCAACAAATAAATACATTAATACAAACAAAATAAAAATTTAATAATAATGATAACACACAACACACACAAAATTCATATCAGTAGATGTTCATGCAAGAAATTAAGATTTAAATTAAAGCTAAGAAAGATGGCCAATTATAGTAAAATGCAGTCTTATCATGCGGGTCATACGATTCAACATACTCACCGTTTTTGTTTTCTTTCATTGCGTTTTATCATAAATTCCAAATAAAATCCGTAAGATGAATAAGACAGACTTATGCAATTTTGACGGGAGAAAAAAGGATATGTATTTAGTTTTCAGCGATTCTAAAAAGTCTTTCACCAGCGAAGTTTTTATTTAAATGTAAGCTATGTCAGTTTGACAATTCAAAGTGACAATATGAATAATAGGAAGCAATTTTCCGGTATTTTTCATCCTCAAACAAAAAAATGGTACTTATCTGATGGATTATTTCGAGAATGAATGAAAAAGTGGAAATTCGTCAACCAGTGTGCAGGAAACATCAACCATCATTATTAACTCCAGGTATATTTGTAATCTCACATTTTGGTAACCTCTGTGTCTTCTGATTTGATACCTTTGAACCCGCACGATAAGATCGCTTTTGACTCTATCAACTAAGAGATTAATTTCTTCTATGAATTCGACACAACGCATGCGTCAAGCCCTGATCACAAGTTACATACTGGTGGTTTGTGTTATAGCTATTAACGTTATGACAACTGAATTAGTTTTAGTTTTGTTGATGTTGCATGAGTCCACTTCAAGTTATTGTTAATTCTGTCTTAATACATTTATTAAAGTTCAGCAACAGTTAAATAGTACATTGCAGTCTCAAATGAACACTGAAGAATACAAAGTGGCTAAGTTGCTGTATCTTATGAGGTATTGTTGCAGAAAACAATAAAATTTAGGTAAATTCTTATACGAACTGCCATAAGAATTTCAATGTAGGCTTTAGAGAATCTAGACCCATACATGTGGTTCACTGAGAAAAACAAATAGTCCTTGGTCAGATGGTGATGATGACTTATGTACAATTTCTTAACCGCATACAGTACAGCTGTTCTAACTCTTTATCTTTCTTCTTTTTTTTATAGCATACCTATATGGGGAGGAGTTTTAATAACTATAATAGATACTTTTACGTTTTTATTTCTCGATAAATACGGTCTAAGGAAACTCGAATCTTTCTTTGGACTTTTGATAACAATAATGGGTATAACATTCAGTTTTGAATACATCACATCGAAACCCGATGAGGCAGGTGTTATTAAAGGAATGCTAATTCCATGGTGTTCGGAATGTGATTCCAGGGCGCTGTTGCAAGGAGTTGGAATTATTGGTAAGATATATATTTGTTTTCTTATTCTTCTTACTATACAGGATGGTTATTAATTCAATGTTCTCCATTGCTCTGTTTCGTTCATTGTTTCTACATAAATAGTTAGAGGAATGTTGTCTTTTATTCCTATGGAAGTTGGAAGTGACCTATTTTTACTTCTCTATAAGTATAGAAATATCGTTCGCTCTATAGTTAGAAAATAACAAAACTTTTAATAAATTCTATTCTCTTTGATCATTTTAGGTGCTGTTATAATGCCCCACAATCTCTATTTACATTCGGCACTTGTAAAATCCAGAGATGTCGACCGGACAAAACCCGAGAAAGTCAGAGACGCCAACATGTACTTTTTTATAGAAGCGTCTGTAGCCTTATTTGTTAGTTTTGTTATAAACGTATTTGTGGTTGCCGTATTCGCTCATGGATTGTTTAAAACAACGAATCAAGAAGTCGTAAGTATTTTATCAGCTGATTTTAATTAAATAATAACTATAGTTTACATGAAAATTGCTGAATTGTGTGCTATGTAAATACCTCTAATCCACTACAGAACCTTCACTGTCAAAATTAATAATAAGCGGTGTCAAATATCACTTCTCCATATCCTATGAATCCTGTATTGATTGTCTAGTGTTCGCTGCTGTTTTTAACCAGATATTAGCATAGAGTGGAATAAACAGTAAATGACAAACTAAACCTAAACTAAATTTATTGTAAAAACTACTATATGATGTATTTATATATTTTTATTTGTTTTATAATATGAATAATATTGCAATAAATTACGTTATTTTTATTTCAAACGTACAATTTTACGCGACATTTGTAAAAGTTGCTCTCATTGGGATAATACATTGTGACGTACTAGTCCCTACACGCCTATCGACCTTGAACCGACCAATCATATAAGTTCTATCATAATAAATCCGTATACCTGTGGTTCCGTGTATGACAAAACAGAAGTCAATGAAATTTGAGGTTGTGTTTCATTGTATTTATATTTTATATTCCATCACCAACAGTGTTGCCACTTGTTCTGAAGATAAAGAAGAATACAAACAAAATATAATCATTCCAACAAATTACTTTGTGTAGGAATGACATTTGTATCATTAGTTGGTACATTGTATGCAAAAACAGCTCAGGTATACAAAATCCAATGATGAGTAACTTTGACACCACTGCACTACTGTGTTGATGACCAAGTAACTAAAAATGACACCTTAACGTCTTCATATTGAAATTAACTCATACTACCATAGTCAAATAAATCAACAAAATCGAATAGTTTTTGGCGAATTTTTTTCTAATTTCCTTATTATTATTTTAGCATGATTTGTGCCTCAATCATCCTACCCTTAACGCATCTATTTTTCCGGTAAGTAATATCACAAATAAGGTTAATTTTACAATTTGTTCATAAATGTTTTTTTTCAGCAAAATTCTGAGTATGTAGATGCAGATCTGTATAAGGGTGGTATATTCCTAGGTTGCATGTACGGAGTGTTGGCAATGTACATCTGGGCTGTTGGTATTCTGGCTGCAGGACAAAGCTCTACAATGACAGGTGTGTAATTTATTCGCTTAGTATTTGTAGATGGAATTGTTTACTTTATTTAATTAATTATTTCTTTGTAAAAGTTGGATAAAAAGCAATGTTTGTCTTTATATAGTTGAGTGCAATTAATGCATCAGGAAACCAGTCAAAAGCGCGTATTCTCAGGACCCGTACAATGTTCAAACTGTGAAAAACGCAACAAAAATATGCGGCCTGCAAAAGCTCATTGCTGGCCAGACAGCGTGTTTCCTGGTGATGTTCTGATTTTATAATGTGTCGTGTTAAAAAATTGATTGTTGAAGATAACCGCTAGATTAGGCTCATTATAGAAATGACATGTTTAAAGTCAGCATTAGCATAATGCTCTGGGAAACTTGAAGTTCTTTGTCTGATGCATCTGTTGATGAATAGAGGAGTTCAGTCTAAGGTCAGTGTGGCCAACAAGTGTTTTTTTCTGACAAGAATGACAGTTAAGGTCTACTATTCAAAACATGAGATTTTTGCATGTTTTTTATCATTGCGAACATCTATATTGTATTCATTATTTTAATAAAGCAATATAGAAGTTCGCAATGATAAAAAACAAGCAAAAATCTTCTGTTTTGAATGGTAGATCTTAACTGTCAGTCTCGTCAGAAGAAATCACTTTTTGTTGGCCACACTGACCTTAGACTGAACTCCTCTATTGTTATTTGAATTGACTAGGAGAAGAACTCGTTTAAGGATTTTTGGTCCTGGACCAGACCATTCTAGGGTTGGAATGGAGATTTGTTACGTTCTATGAACATAACGAGTAAACTAACAACTTAACCTAAAAGTTTGACACACATACACACCCATTTTGACAGTTGTCCCTAAGTTCTGTCATGAATGTAAGCGTTTTGATTGGTTATTGTCCAACATCTTTGCGTCTTTGTCAACTGTCAGACAATAACATAAAACGTCGTTTTAAAGCAATTGGTATTTTTAAATTTTCTAAACTAATCGGACAATATTTTCTTACTCTATAGAGATATATACATTTTCAGGTACCTACGCTGGTCAATTTGTTATGGAAGGATTTTTGAATTTGCAGTGGCCCAGATGGAAGAGAGTATTGTTAACCCGTACAATAGCAATAATTCCAACATTCTGTTTGGCTTTTTTCAGTAACATCAACGATTTGACCAATATGAATGATATTTTAAATGCCATTATGAGTCTTCAATTGCCTTTTGCAACAATTCCAACGATAGCTTTTACCAGTAATCCGCAAATTATGGGAGAATTCGTAAATGGAATGTAAGTAATTTTCACCGTTTTATTATTATAATTGTTGATTGGCCGATTCGTATCACTTGATATACAGTAGAGTGGAAAACTTGTAGCTGCCTCAAGTATACTTTATTTACGATAAAAAGACGATGACGTTGCAAAACAAAATATTGTGATGTTGCCAAGCTGTAGTTTTTTTCTTTACTTAATAAAAACTAGAGTCAATCTGATGTTAGATTGACAGTTTTTAATAATAATGAATACAAAAATAGCGAATACTATTACTTACGACTCTTGCATCAGTAAGCGGGAGAAGCGGCACCCCATTTCGGCATTCTTGTTCAAAATAGCTTAACAAAGATGTTACCATCTCTTGACGTTTACTGTTCAGCTGCTTCGGCATTTTATTAACTACACACTGCAGATTTGCCTAAATAATTAGTTATGACAATAAATGTTTTTTTCAATCTTAAAGACTTAACAATTAATTTAAAAGCATCTAAAAAACATGTAAATATTAGACGATGATCGAATGTCAATAAACGTCAAAACAAACTAGGGAATTTTACCAGTTGATCTGACAACGTCTTGAAGTTTTGCCAACCCGTTAGCTGTAAACTGCTCTGGCTGTTGAGGATAAATTATATTTACGGTTGGTGAATTGATATTTATTCTGATAAGCAGGAAAGTAACTAAAAATGACATCATCGTCTTTTTATTGTAAAAATCCTATAATAGTCACTGGCAGACAAAGGAAGTGTTTGGAAAGATGAAATGCAACTTGTTTGTGCGAGTTTCACCAAAATGTATATACATTTTTTGTCAGGGGTCTTGGATAAATATTGTGAAGTACATACGATTTACACAGATTTTTCCAAGTAAATCATTTGGTTGCTTTGACAAAACTGGAGTCATGTTTATACTGCAGAAGATTATAGAATCGTTCAATCTGATTTAAACAGGATGGGATTTGAACGGCATGGAGCTTGATGCTGATAAGTGTTTTGTGTTTATTTTTCCAGGAGTAGCATGAAGCATTTCACCTGGCAATTTTTTCGTCCAGCATGGATTGACTTGAAATTTTAACAGAAGGTAGGTGATAGCACAAGGATCAAAATCTATATCGAATTGAAGGGCGCATAAGCCTTGGGGGTGGTTGCCACCCCATCTCGGGGGTGAAAATTTTTGATTGCATTTTAACCACAGGAATCGATTGAAAAAGTGATTCTAAGCAAAAAATGTTCCATTCATTGTAAAATCAATATTCCCTAAGTTATCCGCGATTGAAAGTAACGTTTTTTAGAGGAAAAAATCGACGTTTTTGATATGTTTTTCGCGGATAACTCGAAAATTATGCATTTTATCAAAAAACTGTAGAAAGCAAAATTGTAGCTTTTAAAAAAACAAGCAAAACCCTTTTTTTATAATTTTTCTAAAACCAATAGGAACCGAGATATGGCCCATCAATGATTAGCTTTTTTTCCAAATGCAAAATGTTATAGAATCAAAGTCAAATACCGAAAAAATGATGCATTTTTCGTAGAAAACTCATAGAATCTTTTTCAAAGAGCATAATTAGACCTTTCTTTAAAAAAAGGTCTGTAGCATCAAAATCGAGTGAATTATGACAAAAATAATGTCAGTACTGAATTTTTTATACAAAAAAGTCGGTGAAAACAACCCCCTAACTACCCCCCTAATTAAAATTGATCTTTACCCTTGTGCAATTCTCTTTGTACATGTATGGTTAATATATCCAAGAAGTTTGACCAATTTAAAATTCATAGTTTTCGAAAAATTATGGCTTAAAGTAAAAAGTTATTTTTCATAATATTGTATTTTTTACCCTTTCTTTCAAAATAACTCCGAAAATATTAGAGGTACAAGCAAAGTTAAAAAACGAAATTGTAGCTTTTTTTATGACAAACATTTTTCTGTAAGTAGATTTTTTGTACAGTTAATATTTGACGAGATATAGCCGTTTAAAACGTCTATTTACGCACGAGTACCACCTTTTTTTAGCCCTTTTAACTCACCCCATTTAAAAACGAAAGGGTCTAAAGAGATTCAACTTACATATCCTTGTAGTTCTTGAAAAACCCTACAAAATCGTTTTTGAATAAACTTTTTATCATCAAAAATGAAGGAAGTACGTTAAAAAACCAATCGATTTTTTTTTCGAAAAATTCCAATAGTATAGTATATATATATATATATATATATAGCATAATAATGTACAAAACCGGTTTTTTCGGCAGTGGGGCGTTATATATACGAAATGTTTCGTGTTCTTTTTTGAAATACAATAGGAAAGAAACATCTGTTCATGTGTCAAGGTGTGTGAGTGTGAGAGAGATTTGATGCGATATGAGCAGTTCATCAAAGCCACAACGAAAAGCAGTGCAGTGTCTTCCCTTCTGCCCACTGTTGATGCCTTAGATGAACATACAAAAAGATGCTACTTCCAAATTCAACAGTGGCTTGTAAATGAAAACATCCGAGCAACAGATTGGGGATGGTATGTCAAAGATGATTTATTACTACCCATGCGCATGAAAAAACCACCTGCACCCGATGAACTCTTAAAAATGATTTTTTGCCAATGCAAAAAGGGTGCTGCGCATTATGCGGTTGCAGAAAAGTTGGATTATATTGCAATTCCACTTGTTCACATATAACACTAATAACAGTTGATTTTTAAGGGTTGAAAAAGTATAAAATTGTATTTTGAAATGTAACAAATTCATCATTTTACTAATTCAAACCAATTTTCACCTATCTTAAGATTTATAATGCTATTTTTTAATTTTTGACATTTAGGGGTAGTTTTCACCCCTAAGAAACAATCAGGGTTCGTCGGCATGACATGATATATAAAGCAGAGGGTAAGTTGAGCCCAATCCCAAATTTTTATGCAAATCAATCAGAGGCGAAATCATTTTTTAAGGATTCGTGATTTTTTTTACATTAAACTGTAACAGGGGCTGCTTTTTAAGGGTTGAAATATGATGAAATTGTATTACAAAGCTCAAAACAATCATTAGTCAACTTATCCAAACCAAATCTTACCCATTTTCAGGTTTAAAATGTTATTTTATGATTTTTGACAAATAAGGGTAGTTTTCACCCCTAAAAACCGTTTAGCGCCCTTCGGTTCGATATAGATTTGTAACCCTCGGCTAACACCTACCTCCTGTTAAAATTTCAAGTCAATCCATGCTGGACGAAAAAATTGCGAGGTTTTACTTTTTTTTGAGCTTCATTCCCTTTACTAGTAGTAGTAGTAGAACTCGAAGAATTCCCTATAGGAGCCTCAATAATGTAAAGCTCCTTACGACTCTGTTTAAACAATGTAGAGATGCATACTTTTTCTTTTTTCAGTGGCAACAAAGTAGCTTCAATTATACTCAGTATTGTAGTTATAGCAATTAATACATTCTTCGTAATAAATACTGTTGACGATTTAAAATTAGATGGATTTCTGCTGTTTCTGGTGATAATAGTCGGTATTATGTATTTGATTGTTTGTTGTTATTTGGTATTGCACATGTCCATATCTATGGGTAGTACCAGTTTATTACGCTACAGTTTCATCAACAAATATGTAATGGGTCCAGTGGATGCAACGTTGGATATCAGCCCGACTTGTTATACAAGGTAAAATTTATGTTATTATTTCCAGTGATACAATTATATGTTTTGTGTTTTCGCTATTGCAGAAAGGTATGACTTTAATATTAAAATGAACATAATTAGTTTATGCGACAAATCTCGAAACTAATATTGACATTTACAGATTTGTTTTTGATCAAAATGTTTATAAATCCAAAGCTTTTCATCGCAATTTATAGCTCTGAATGATCTTGATAAATAAATTCGTAGTTTCCATGGTTAAATAATATACAATTCAAGAATTTCCAATGAACCAGATTATTAGAAAATGAACCGGAAGGATATCACATTGTGGCCTTTGAATTAGTTTGGCGCGAGGGATGGAGGACAAGTAACTTACTGCAAATCCACTTATTCAGTGTCTGAATTCTTTCGGAAAAATTCGAAAGATTGGTATACTAATTTACAACAACTTGTAAAATTCTATTCTACTCTCGTCTCACTTTTGAAACACAGAACTCAAATACCTAATGAGTACTTCAAAACTAACTCAATGACGTCAACTGTCCTGCTTTTTAAATTTTTCACATATTCCAGACAGTTTATGACTGTTCGTTGACATTTCTAGACAGTTCTCGACTTATAGAAAATAGTTCTCTATTTTTTGATGACATTTCTAGACTTAAGATTACAGTTCTCGATTTTTCGATTACAGTTCTCATCTTTTCGATGATTATACAGGGTGTGCCCCACGACGAGTTAAAACTATCTGTATATGGCAAAATACTTATAGTAAAATCATGAAAATTTCTACGTTTGGGTTTTCGGATAAGATCTTTTTAACTAAAGTATCTTCAAAAATGGCTGACTTCCGGTTCTACCAGAAGTCGACTGTAACTTTGTTATTTTGAATGGAACACCCTATATATTAATACATTTTTAAAATCTATGTAAAATTTTAGTATACTTTTGTCTGAAAACTGTTTTCTAAAAATGCCTAATTTTTGACTTTGTAACGCGTTTTACCTCGTACACGTGGCTCCTGCCACACGAACACGTCACTATGGACACCCTTGACTAAAAATCTTTCGACGGAATACTCGGGCGCCAGATTTTTAACGTGGTTTGCTCCACGGCCCCTTGACCATTAGCGTCAAGAGTTCCGGATAGCCTCAGATGGAGGTTACGGAAAATTCCAGGGGTCTTGTTGAG
>CAJUYG010000174.1:0-24464 GCA_910591675.1 Galerucella calmariensis | reverse complement strand
GAAAATTAACCCTGTATCTATAACAACAAAAATAACTCGTTACAACTTATTATTTCAATTGTAAAAAATTTGAGGGTTGCAGGCCCTTATAAATTATGTTTTTACGAGAATACCCATAAAGATATGAAAATGGTTTGTTTCTATTCGGTTGCTTTAAGCAAGGTCAGACGTATTTGAATCTATTTTGAAAATTCTTTCATTTTATACAGGGTGTGTATAAAGTGTTCAAAGTTTAACTTCATAAATATCAAATTTCTTTATTTTTTTTAATAAAACCACCCTATTTTAATACATTCAGGGGTAGAAAATAAGACAACTTCATGTATACTTTCCTATACCTAAACCTTATCGTTATCCAGTTATTAAATATTTTCTGTAAATTTTTAGAGATGCAAGTTACATTTTAATAAGACAATGGTACTATTCATTCACAGCGGTCAAACTAGAACACGGATAGTGCAGATTCAGCAAGTCTCGAGGATAATCAAAGTTTATAAATAGGATAAGAGAACAATTAATATTCATTCTGGCATAAATCATAGTAGTAACAAATATCTTTTCTTTTTACACTTAGTATATAAGTTTCATTGTATAAATATATTTAATATAATTTGTTTTTAAAAAAGCAAGTTTCGAATATTAAAATATAATTGGCGCAGTCAGTAGGATCGCGAAAGAGTCCTAGTAGTGGAAACTCGTCGTTTTTAAACGTTTATTCGCGATTTGAACTTTAATATACGGTGCAACTCGAAACTTAGTGAAAACCCAAGAAAAGAACTTTCCTGACGGACAGCAATTGTAGCTCAGCCTTCAGAGAAACAGAAACATTCCTGGACGACAGCAGTTGAAGCTCCTCATCCAGAATCTAATACAGTATCTACAGTCTACTGGACATGAAGTTGATCATCGCCCTTTTTCTGTAAGTACTTACTTATGTCAGAATCCTTTGCTCATAATCCTTCAAGTGATATATCCGCAGAGTTTTTAGCAACATTAATATCTAATTTAAATTTAACTGATAATATTTCCAATTCTACTATAATAAATAAAGAAAACGATACAATGGCAGTCCCACAATTTGATGTTAAGACGCTTTGTATTTTACATCCTTTCGATGGAAAACCTAGTGAATTATATGATTTCATTAAAGTAACTACAACTTTATTAAATCAATTTTACGATAGAACAGCCGGTAATGAAAATTGCATTCAAAATATGTTGTTATTACACGGTATAGTTTCAAAAATTATTGGCAAAGCCAAAGAAGTTATTTCAATTTATGGTTATAATGATTGGGATGATTTAAAAACAATTTTAATACAAAACTTTGGTGATCAAAGAGATGAAAACTCATTGACACGAGATTTAGTTAATTTAAGGCAAAATTTTAATGAACATCCGCAACAATTTTATCAGAGATGTCTAGAAATTTTGAATATAATATGTAATTATATAGATCTTCATAATCATGATCCTAATATAATATTAAATAAAAAACAATTTTTTCAACAACAGGCTTTAACTACTTTTCTCGCAGGTCTAAAAGAACCCTTAGGTTCTACAATTAGAGCTATGAGACCCCCTACTTTAGCAATCGCTTTACAATATATACAAGAAGAAAATAATATCCGTTATTTACAAAAAGGTAATAATTCACATAATTCACCCCCTCATCAACCTTCGTCTAATAAAAGACATCAATTTCCTATGAGACATCAACCTCAGTTTTTTCAACCTTCTACATCTTATCAAAATTATTCCAGACCACAGCAATGGCAAACT
The DNA here is from genome assembly GCA_910591675.1 of Galerucella calmariensis. NCBI lineage: Eukaryota > Metazoa > Arthropoda > Insecta > Coleoptera > Chrysomelidae > Galerucella > Galerucella calmariensis. The sequence continues at coordinate 22,682 of CAJUYG010000174.1, read as the reverse complement.
AACCAACAGAGACCATTTCCTCAAGGTCCAATTAATGTAAATCCTAGACAACTACCCCCACAACGATATTTTACAAATCAACAAGTTTTTGGTAAGCCCCAAAAGTCCCAAAATGTGTGGACAAATAAAAATTCACCTCAACAAAGACCCACACAAAATCATAAGCCTACTCCTATGAGTATTTCGAGTACTCTTCCTATTCCACGCCATCCTCCTACAAATTTTAACAGACAGATACCTCAGAGACAATCTCCTCAAAGAGCTTGGACTTCTGAAGAACTCTTTAATTTTGACCAAGACTATTACAATGCCAATACTGACATAAATGAACATTATGAAAGTGAAGATATTGTTTATAGTACGGACGATTATAATGAAAATTTTCGGTTGGATCCGCAACCAATAACAAACAAATAACAGAAATTAATGCCCTCTGTGACAAAACAGAACTACCTTACATTGTTATACAAAACCCCCCATTAAAACTCCTCATTGACACTGGTTCAACAAAATCATTCTTAAATCCTGATATTTGCTTTAAACATTATGAAAATAATATTAAGCATGAACCATTTATAGTAAGTTCAGTTTTTCAAACTCATTCTCAGGAATATTCTAGTCAAATTCCATGTTTTAAAGAATTTAAAAATAATAAAAATTTGCAATTTGGACTTTTCAAATTCCATAAGATTTTTGACGGTCTTATCGGTTTAGATAATCTTAAACTTTTAAAAGCACATATAGATTTTTCAAATTCAAAATTAATTACTGAAAATTCTATTTTACCTATCAAATATTACCAACCAGATAAAACTCAATTTTATTTCATTCAACTAGACCCTCATTCAATAAATCCAATTCGTGTTCCCGTTAAAGAAAATAAAGGTACAATATTTTTACCTAATCAAAAAATTAATAATGCATATTTAAGAGAAACCCTAACCGAAGCACATAATGGTATGGCTTGGGTTGAATTAATTAATGACAGTAACGAAACAATTTCAATGACTTTAACTAATCCTTTAAAAAGCAACTCCATAAACTTAAATGAATATCATCTATATACAGCTGACGTTATACCAATAGAATCCCAGAACGCAGATGAACAAATAGACATTAAAAACCTCATTAGAACTGATCACATGAATTTAGAAGAAAAAGAAAAAATAACACAATTATGTAGAAAATTTTCAGACGTATTTCATAGACCAGATACACCCTTGACATTTACAAATCAAATAAAACATCAAATACGAACTACTGACGAAATACCAGTACATACAAAGTCATATAGATACCCCCACGTACATAAAGAAGAAGTACAGAGACAAATTGGATCAATGTTAGACCAAGGTATAATAAGACATAGTCAATCACCCTGGTCATCACCAATTTGGATAGTACCCAAAAAACCAGACGCCTCAGGTAAAATTAAATGGAGAATTGTAGTCGATTATAGAAAAATAAATGAAAAAACGATAGACGATAAATACCCCATTCCAAATATATCTGATTTACTTGACAAATTAGGCAGATGTCAATACTTTACGACACTTGACCTAGCCAGCGGGTTTCATCAGATTGAAATGGCCGAAGAAGACATTCCTAAAACGGCATTTTCAGTAGAACATGGTCATTATGAACATGTCCGAATGCCGTTCGGTTTAAAAAACAGCCCATCCACATTTCAGAGAGTGATGGATAATATTTTAAGAGGACTACAAGGAAATATATGCCTCGTATATATGGACGACATAATAATATACTCCACTTCGTTACAAGAACACCTAGTCAATTTAACAAAAGTTCTTCAAAGACTTCGAGATTCAAACTTGAAGATACAATTAGACAAATCAGAATTTTTGAAAAAGGAAGTAGCCTTCCTTGGACATATAATAACCCCCGACGGAATAAGACCAAACCCTGACAAAATTACAGCAATAAAAAATTATCCTATACCAAAGACAACTAAAGAAATAAAAGGATTTTTAGGACTCCTCGGTTATTATAGAAAATTTATTAAAGATTTTGCACGTATTACAAAACCATTAACTGTTTGTTTGAAAAAGAATGCAAAAATTGAACACACTTCTAAATTTATCGAATGTTTTGAAACTTGTAAAAATCTTCTAATTAATGAACCATTATTACAATACCCAGATTTTGAAAAACCCTTTAACTTAACAACTGACGCAAGTAATTTTGCAATCGGTGCAATACTTTCGCAAGGACCCATAGGTAATGATAAACCCATTGCATTTGCTTCTAGAACATTAAATGATTCAGAACAAAATTATTCTACTATAGAAAAAGAAATGTTAGCTATAGTATGGGCAGTAAAATATTTTAGACCTTATTTATTTGGCAGAAAATTTAAAATTTTATCAGATCATAAACCTTTACAATGGTTATTCAGTTTAAAAGAACCAAACTCAAAACTTATACGATGGAGATTAAAACTAGAAGAATATGACTACGACATTGTATATAAAAAAGGAAAATCTAACACAAACGCTGACGCCCTTTCAAGAGTGGAAATTCATAGTATAACTACACAAAAACCTATCGAAATCCTAAACGGACATTTAGACACTCAAGATCCTTTTGACATAGACCTTAATAGAACCTTAATAAATAATTATACGGAACAACACCGTGAAAAAACGAAATTAATGTATGACCAACTTAATCACAAAATTACTCAAAGAAAAGAAAAGGTAATTCAAGTCAGAAACGAAAAAAGAGATCCCCCAATTAATTACGAACCCAGCACTAAAATATTTACCAAAACTACTGAGAAAAGAAACAAATTACTTCCCCGATTTGCCCCAAAAACAGTCAAATCTAACAATAAAGTCACAATTACGACAGTACATAAAAAGAATGTCAAACATAAAAAGAAAACGAATTCTAACAGACAAAATTCCTTACAGGTTATCAACGACAACATGTCAGAAAATAAAAATCCAGAACCTGGAGGACAACCCCGGTATACTACCCCTGAACCTGGGCCCAGCAAAGGTCCAAATTAGTCAACATGACTTTATTCATTATTATAACTTAACCCCTATAGCATTAGAATTAGATACTTTAGAATATTACTATAAAAATATAACTAATACTATTTTTAAGTCACAAAATACTACTTTACATTGGAATAGCCTAGAAAATCTAGATAATGGAATTAATTATCAATTACAATTAGCACAACGAAAATTTCAAACCCTTTATCCTTCACATAGAATTAAACGAGGTTTGATTAACGGTCTCGGAAACATAATAAAAGCAATTTCTGGAAACCTTGATCAAGCAGACGCTGAAAGGTATGATAAAGCCATAGAGTCTCTCCAAAATAATCAGAAAAATATCATTTCAAAAGAAAATCAACAAATTTCTTTAACCACACGTTTAATTGATAATTATAATAAAACTATAACTTCATTAACCAATAATCAAAAATCAATAGCTAAAGAAGTAGAAAAATTAAGTACAGTCCTGGACAAATTAGTATTTGAATTTGATAAGTTTATCTACATTCAAAATACCTTGAATCAACTAAATCTTTCTTTGCAATTAATTATTCAACTGTTAACTGATTTAGAAAACGCTATCACTTTTGCTCGAATCAGTACCTTACACAATAGTATTATTAAGGTAGATGAAATAAAAACAATTGTTGAGAAAATACTTCAACATTATAACCCTAAACAAATATTATACGTTGACAATGAACATTTACTAAAATATTATGACGTCATCTCAATTGACGCTTATTTTTCAAATTTTATGGTTGTATTTGTTCTGCATTTCCCAATTCTTCATCCTGAATCCTTTAATCATTACCACCTATATTCCATACCTACAAAAAATCTAACTACAATTATACCCCCTCTACCTTATCTGACAATAAGTAAGGAACTTTTCCAATATTCTAATAAAGCTTGCAAGAAGTTAGACATTACTTATCTGTGTCAAAAAGTTTCTCTACAACTTCATAGCAAATATCCAGACTGTATTAGCCAAATCCTTCAAGTCTCAGAAGAAGAAGCCCTTTGCCTCTATGTTCCAGTTTCAATCCATAATGTATTAATAGAAGCAATGACAACCTCTCATTACATTGGCATATTTCCGTCATCAACGAAAATTTCAACTCAGTGCTCAACAAGCAACATTCAAGTTCTACAAGGAGTTTATCTAATTGAAGTACCGCTAGGATGTGAATTCAGCACTCCCGATGAAAACTACTTCAATTCCAAAGAAATAACAGTAGAAGAACCACTTACTCTTCCGAAGATTCAAACAATTGCTCATTACCCCTCTACAAAAACCAAAACTATCAAGTTAGAAAAAATTCATTTAGACGAACTACAACGTATTCATCAAGAACAACAGCTTCTACAACCCTTTTCCTATGAAGACAGCTCTTCTTACATCACTTACTTTTGGACTCCCCCTGTATTTATCATTATAATAATTTGTATATGTATAATAATTTATAAATACCGCAGATACTTTAAGAGAAGCAAAAATCAAAACAAGAAAGAAGAACAAGAAGTTCCATCAACAAGCAATCAAAATTCATCAGTTTTATTTGTCCCTTATAAAACTTCCTCAGGGGATGGACAAGTTACATTTTAATAAGACAATGGTACTATTCATTCACAGCGGTCAAACTAGAACACGGATAGTGCAGATTCAGCAAGTCTCGAGGATAATCAAAGTTTATAAATAGGATAAGAGAACAATTAATATTCATTCTGGCATAAATCATAGTAGTAACAAATATCTTTTCTTTTTACACTTAGTATATAAGTTTCATTGTATAAATATATTTAATATAATTTGTTTTTAAAAAAGCAAGTTTCGAATATTAAAATATAATTTGCAGGTGTGGTCTAAATTTCATTTTGACCCGTTGATACAAGCACTAAGAGATGAAAAAAAATTATGTAAATTTGCTTTTAATACATGGTAAATTTGGTAAAGTTGTTACAAGAACATGTGCTTTATTTGAAATAAGATATCCAGATCCAGATACTTAACAATTTGAAGCTATTCGGTTCATTTTAAGCAAAAGTTAATCGAGTTAAACCTTTTGTGACAATATTAAGATATGCTTGTATCAACGGGTCCAAATAAAATTAATCTCTAAAAAAAATTTACAGAAAATATTTAATATCTGGATAACGGTGAGGTTTAGGTATAGGAAAGTTAACATGAGTTTGCCTTATTTTTCACCCCTGAGTGCATTAAAGTAGAAAAAACCGGGTAGCTCTATTTGAAAAAATTAAGAGATTTGATATTTATGAAGTTAAACTTTGAACACTTTTTATACACACCCTGTATAAAAAGAAAAATTTTTCAACATAGATTCGAATACGTCTGACCTTGCTAAAAGCAACCGATCAGAAACCATTTTCATATCTTCAAAGGTATCCTCGTAAAAACATAATTTATAAGTGCCTGCAACGGTCAAATTTTTTACGCAAAAATTAATAACTCAAAAAGTATGCCTTTTTCGAAAAAAGTTTTCAGACAAAAGTATACTAAAATTTCACGTAGATTTTAAAAATGTATTAATATATAGGGTGTTCCATTTAACATAACAAAGTTACAGTCGACTTCCTGTAGAATCGGAAATCGGCCATCTTTGAAAATATTTTAGTTGAAAAGATCGGATCCGAAAACCCAAACTTGTGAATTTTCATGATTTTACTATAAATATTTTGCCATATACAGATAGTTTTAACTCGTCGTGATATACCAATGTTTGCCTGGTACATGAAAAAAAAATCGTTTATTGTTGGTACTACCGACAAACAAAAGCGGCATGGCATTGGCGGCGCCATCTGTGTGCTAGTCTCGGAACTTAATGACTCATCAAATACGAATTATGTTCATTTTATGGTGAAATTATCGTCTACCGAAACAGTGGTATTGTATGTTAAACCATTTAACGGTTGTCAATTATGTCACTAATATTTTATTCGCTTTTATTGTAGACGGAGGAATGTTTAGTTTAGTGGTAATTTTTACTATAACAATTATATTGTGGAAACTCTCCAAGTCGATAATCAAACAATTTTCCTACAAATACAATACAAAATTGCTTCTTTCTAAACCTTTTTGATTGTACTTTAAAGCTATGATATGAAAATATCAAATAGACACGTCGGCAAAGTATTATCAACTATTATTTTCAACATGTGCAAAAAATTACCAGCGGACAGCACATAATGCTCATTTATTGAACTTTTTCACACTAATCAATCACCCTGTATGTTTGTCAAAAAACCAAAACATTTAAAATAAAAATAATTCAAAAATTGGTTTAAATTCTCATCAAAAACTAAACTATGGATTTTATACAGGGTGTTTTCAAATGACACTTACAACGTTTGTATGTAGATTCTTCTCGTAAAATTGGACAAAATGATATTATAAGGATTAAGTTTGGACAAATATTTTAAACCATATTTTACGAATGTTTTAGATGCATTGCTGTTTCATAAATTAGTTCCTGTTACATATTCCAACCATAAGTACTTGGTAGTTATAGAAAAAAATACAATTTTTTTTTAAATTAATTATTAAAAAGTGATCGTGCAGACTTCATGAAATTATTAAATATCTTGAAAACTACAAATTTTTTGATATGTAAAGGTTATTCGTTTTTCACGTGAAAACCATTGAGGAATACAAAATTAAATAAAAATTGCTTCAAATGTCAGTGTCGTAAAAAATGGGAGGGGGCATATTCTTCCAAATCTACACCACTGGATCAAAATTTGAAAAATATTTCATTTTAATTTTTCAAAACTTTAACCCCCTGCATTTCTAAAAGTAAATTTGCTGAACCCCTTAATCCTTATATCATTTTGTCCAATTTTACGAGAGGTATCTACATGCAAACACCCTGTATAACCACAACCAGTATCTCACAGATGACATGCTTGACTTTTGTCGAAAACTTTAAATATTTTTAAAAGTCACTCATTGACATGTTCAAAGTAAAAGTTTGATTGTTAACTTTGAGGTATTTCCGCAATTTTCTCTTAGCATGATTTAAATATTACTGTTTAAGTGTGTTATACAATAATAAAATTAAAATTTCTACTTTCAGGCAGAACTCTGATGCTTCTGGAGAATAGGTGCTTACTGTAATTTTTCAAATACGCTACTGGTCTTAAAATAAAATGCCAAAATAAGAATTATCATCAAAAACAACAATTTTTTGCCTTAAACCTTAACTATTTAAGTTATTTCTGCAGCAAGATTTTACTTAGTTGTTACTGAATGATATTTCTGATGGCTTTTTATTTGGTTGGTTTTTATTGGTTTTTTTACTAACAAATTATTTTTTTTAAACTTTTACTTTGTTCCCTACAGATTTCAATCGGAATGTTCAATAATCGACGATTGTAATACGGAAGAGGCTGTAGTTCTTTAATATTGAAAATATTTTACTAGCGTCCAAGACGAAACTGAACATTGAAATATTTTATCTGTTTTGAAATGAGCTTTATTTATTAGAAAAAGTGAAAAAACAAAGTTAGAAATTGGAATTTTAATGTATGATATTAATAAGTACTTGAAATGTGAGGTTATACACCACATACAGCTTGTCAAACTTAGGGGGAGACGTGAAAATGTGACGGATTATTGGACGGTGTACTCAGTGATTACTTTCCCTAAACTTTCATGTACCGTAATACTCCTTGGTTACACTCTTTGTTCTTTGTCTTGTTTTATTTGGCGTTGAAGTACTTGTAGAGACGATGTATTCAACAAAATCTTTTAATAATTCTTCGATCTTTACTTGTCGATATACCTTTAACATCTGATGAATTCAGCAGCTGCTTAAAAACTCATGTCTCCTACAACGTTTGACAAACTGTACTTATAATATACCTGATACAACATAAATCCCAATCCACATCATAATTGGATTATGTTGCCAATACATTAAAATAGGATGAGAAGCTACCATGTCAAATAAAGTTTACACAATATTATTTTTTATTTCGATTTAAATAGTATTACGAATACCTGATGTACTAACTAATGAAGTATTTATGTCGTACCAGCTATAACTACCAACATACACTTTATTGACTGAAAACCCATAGAAGTTCTATTTCCTACTTACTAATATTATGAGAAATGTTTCTTGGAATACAGATAAGTTGTAGATGTCAATTTGTTGATCAGAAGGATATGAATAACTGTGTAATTGTTTATGTTTAAATCAGAGGCTCCCAAACTTTTTTATCTCAGAGGTCGCGTTCACCCCAACAAAGTTGATCGTTTTTTTAATTCTACTGAACATGCCAATCTTGATATAACCTAATTTCATTCGATACATGACTTCAATAATTATTTATTCATTTTCAATTTGGTTTAATAGTTCCTATTGGTGTTCATTAATTTTCAAGATCAAATGTCTAAAATATCTTCAAACCAAAATATTTTATATGTTGATTAACATGATATTTGGCATAATTGATCGGTAGCATAGCGTATTTCAATTCTTATGGGGAAAATGGAGACTGCTACCACAGTGATTACATCAATCAGTTGACAAAAAACGAGTTCAATAGGAAATTTATGATCGGTCGGGTATAGCTACGTTGGGATGAACGCGACCATAGACAACTTTTGTTTCAATACTGGGTTTTAAAATGAAATTCAAATAACTGCTTTTATTTGGAAGACACAATTTGTTTGAAATACTTGGTATATATTGTTGATATAGGAACATGAAGGTAAGGTTTCTTTTATTCAACTTGGGTAGATTTTGGTTAGACGCTTTGGGAGACTTTTATTAGTTAGTTATCTAAAACTGGATATGGCTGCATGCAAAGATCTATTTTTATATACTTCTAGTGTGGCCCAAAAAGTTGTCTACATAAAATTCTATTATAGAAAAGGATATTCTTTGCCGGAAAACATTCTTAAATATTATCAACATTACTGATGACATTTTTAGAAGCAATAGTCAATATTTCCTCAACTCATAGTCGTTATCAGGCAACGAAAAATAACTTGAGAAATTTTCATTTTTGGTAAGAAAAATCTACATTCGTTGTCAATTGAAAAAAACTCAAAATTTTTCATTTTTATACTCACTGATAACGTTTCTCAATCTGTATTCAGCTATTAGGTACGGTATCAAGCAATATATTCCATAAATAAAAAGAAAGAAGTTTATATATATAAAAAAAAGATTACGAAAGAAAACATCCTTCAAGTTTTTCCATCAATAAATTTTTGTTGGTTCTGGTTTTTCTCCAACGTAATCCCATCTTTTTAAGGCTTGATTGAAACTCCACTATTTTATTAATAATTTTTCCTAGACTGTACGTAAATGTTTACTCGCTGAATTTCTCACAGCAATTGTGTCCACACGACGAATGCGTATAGTGAGCTTGAACGTTTTCAAATTTTCAGGTGTTTATGTATTATTGTACGTTGTTCTTTTCCCTCACATCCGCTACCTTTAGCGCACAGGCGTGAGCGACCAAATCATTGTAAGAGTGCCAAATTTAAATACTTCATACACGATATAATAACAATACCAGACTCTGACTTGATACAATAAGTGATATATTGAAATCTCCTTTATCGTGTACAGGGTTTGTGAACATTGATGAAAATATTAAATTCCAAAATGGCAAATACATTTTTTTTTAAAACGGTAAAAAATAAGTTGAGTTTGTTCACTTCCCCATTCACAAAAGTAAAATAGTGAAACTATGTAAAATGTAAGAAAAACCTGACAACTTTTTTTGGAAACAATATATTTAAAAAAATAGGATCTTTGATCAGCTTTAAATTTTGGACTTATATCAACCATCTTCATTCGCTTTTGGTATTTTAGTTTTACATCTTTTACGTAGTATGTGCAGTATGTTCCACAGGGCTAGAATCACAGGAGACTAATTTTTATTTTTAATAAATATCAAGTTCTGCTAGTCCAAAAACCTCTTGAATTTAAAATACCTTCTTTATTCTAATAATATTTAAACAAACTTGATGCATAATTGAACTGTTAGATACGTTTTTTTTTGTGATTCAAGGAAGGGGTTAGGGAACACTTTTGACATGATAAAATTAAAAATAAAAATGGTTCCTTTTATTGTAGACTCTCAATATAACACTTCATTTCGTTTTTCAGTCTTCTGCGAGATGCTTAGCTTTTTTACTACTTAGAAAATTAAATTAGCACAACATACTTCTATTTTTCGACATTTTTTAAGGGTTAATCTGGATCAACCTGACGAAAGCTTAAATAAATGAATTGTTCACTGTCACCTTGAATCTAAACACTGGATTGCAAAAATACAAACCGGTTCATTTTTATACAAAGGTAGGTAGATAATATTTTTTTATGTTTATAAAATGTATAATTATTGTATAATAATTATTAATATTGTCAGAGTTTATATCGGTAAGAAGTCCTTTAAGTGGTGATTCTATTTTCAAAAGCTTCAGCGGGACCACACTTTATCAAAATAAATATTACAAATTAAAATATTTCATTGCAAGTATACAAACAATGTTAGTCGCAGCATTCAAGCTGAAGCCTATCAAGTATACTTGACCCAATTCAATACTATTTTAAATCACATGACTATATTTCGTTTATTTGTGAAATTCAAAAATATCTGGTACATACAATTTTAATGTAATGTATAGCTCTTAAAATATTTTTAAACAGCAGCTAACTATAGTCTTATGCAGGGAAGGCTACATATGTATAAAAAAATGATCCACGTTTCGCTGTAAATAAGGAGGGCGATAAGTATATCAAAATTACTGTATGTGAAATAACACGATCTTAGAACTTATAAAGGTAGGCTGAAGCTAAAATTAACACGTTCATTGCTACTAGTTAATTGCCAATGCCTCAGCTATGCCCACCTGTTTACATAACACTTGGTTATTAAGTAAAACACACCTCTAGTTTAATTATTCTTTAAAAGTTTCAGTCATTTTTTTAGGATCCTTCAATGATTGATACACTTGTCAATTTTCAAATCATCATAACGTCATATTTCTGTTTTAATCAACATGATATTGAATTGACATATTTATAGAACAGGTCCTATTTTCTCTCAACTAATTGATAGTCTAGGATAAAAATATATGGTAATATTAACTCTAACGTTGTTTACTTTTGCATTTACAAAGATTGGTATCACTGATTCTGTAACATAGCCTCTCAGTGGATGCCACCCCAAAATACATACATAGCCTCTTGTCTCTATATATATATTCGTTTTTTATTTATTTATTTCCACCCAATATTTTATAAAAACAAGCATATTCATGCTTTTGTTTAAATAATGTTGATTGTAGCCCCTTCAGTTGATACCTTGGAGCTGTTAATTCCATCCCCAAACATGAAGTAAGATCTAACAATAGACTTTTTTGACAAACGATGTTCTATTTAAAACAATTTCCATTATGTTGATAACATAATACCTAAATAATTTAAACATCATGTATAGATCAAGTTGAAATGCTACAAATTAAAATCTAGTTTTTTGTTAATTGTGAACCTACCCTCTCCTATTCGGGATACCATACATAAATTAAAATTAAACTTGCTCTATTCAGATGAGCCACTTTCTCAGTTTTAATATTGTACGAGTTTGTCCTCCTACTTTTACTCTCCATTTCTATATACTATTTATATGTTAGTTTCTTTTACCGATATAGACTCTGTTGTAGATTTATAGCCGAATTTGAAAATACCTCGTAGTGCATTGACTTGGATTTTCGCAAAATCCTGTCAAATTACGTATTCGTGCAGCGTTCATTATAATTACATTTTCATTAGATATATTATAACTACAGTTTAAGTTACATTTTCACTGCCCAATTGAACCAGTTCATATGGAACGAGTTAATTATGGATTTGCAAATGCGTATGAACTGACAAGAGCGACAAGACTTGTCATGGACCTTTGTGAGTCAATTATATCATTGATTTTCAGTACATTTTTGAACAATACTTTTAGACACGGTCTCATTATTTTAAATGGAAGCCGTCTTCACCATCCAGTTTAATGTGAAAAGCAAGACCCAAACTTGCAAATCTGCCAAAACATAAATCAAAACAAACCTGGGAATGACAGCTGAAACATTTTTGGCGCATGCGTTTTCATGGTTTTCATTAAAAATATAATGTAAATAATTTTTAATTGAAATTAGACCAACTTCTCAATGCAATGGTGTAATTGGAATTCAATAATGTGGTTGCATGAACATCATATAGGAAACTGTTTCTAATTTAAATGTAATTATAATATAATGAACATGTAATGATAATGAACATATCAAATAATTAAATAAATGTAAACACCAACAGATCGTACCAATATAAGGGGTATAATAAGTACTTTTTCCAAGTTTTAACGTTTTTAAGGTAATAATAATTTTTAAATAAATATCCCAGCTTTTTTCCAGAATTTTTGAATTCTACTCAAGTTTTATTGTAAATGTAAACAAAAACACCTATACCCCTTTTATTATTAGTACTTAGTTCTTATGTACTATCATTACTTAACTAATACTATCTTGAAAATATTGATAATCTTGGGTTAAAGTGAAAAATGTAGATTAAAAAAAAACTGGTATACTTATACGAAAATAAAAATGGTGACAATTGTGTAAGTACTTCAGATGAAATAAAGAAAATACGAGTACGTCTCGCCCTTTGAGAAATATTGCTTTTGTGTGATCCACGTAAAGGATACCAACACAGCAGCCAAAAATTTAAGATGTACCTACCAAGTACTTGAATTCAATCTTTGTACTATTTTCAATGTTTTCTACTTCCTTTCCAGAAGCTTCGCTCCTTTATATGGGCTGCCAGTTAACTAAGGCTATTTGAGTAATGTTATGTCATCTCCAAAGTGCTTTTGTCCAGGTCCTTGTTAGCTCTCACGGAAGCAGAGTATTTGAGAAGGTATTTCATCCTCCAGTTTATATTTTATATGTTCCCTCAGGGAACGGTGTCCAGTGACCAGGTCTTCAACTGTATTGGTCAAATCCAATACCCTAGTTAACATTTTCTTATCTCATACATAGAACAATAAAAATTTTCTTGGACAGCCAAGCGGCTTTGAAAGTACTTAGCTCTCGCCTTGTAACGTCGAAATTGGTTTTAGACTGCCAAAAAAAGACTCTCCTCGATAGCTGGTGTTCTTTGTCTAGCCAGCTCCGGGTTCCTGCTTTTATGCAAACATTTGTGATTCCACAGAACGGTTCTTATCTTATGATGTCTCTTTGAGTCTATATTAGTTAATGTCCGGGCACCCATACTATAGTATAGGGACACTGTTTCTTGTCATCCTATTAAGGTTGTTTGCAGTTTTGTTCCAGTCTAGACTAAGTGGTTGGATTGCTGTTAGCTTTAAATAGAAGCTGGCTATCAGTAGATATTTAAATTTTTTGTCCGGTATCCTCCAATTCAATTATTGACAGTGTTGTATCATTTGGTATATGAGCATGATGTATCCATTGTGATATAGAGATCAAGGTTCAATTAATTTTAAAGTCTCAATGATCCAATGGTTAATTTGTAGAGGTATCAGTCTATGAAATGTTGGCTTTTAACAAAGTGTATGAACTATTACATTTTTAATTTATTGGGAAATAAACTCCCTACAAGTTTGAAAGGTTAAAACAAGTTCAACCGATTTTTTTCTTCTAGATTAATGCTTTTATTTTCTCATTTACATAGGTATGTTCATGTATACATTTGTTGTCCACGAATCTATGAAACCCTTTTGATAGTCTTGTAAATCCAAATCTCGATGGGCTTTGTTTTGGAAATAGTGAGTATTATTTTTTGGTACCTTTGTTACTCGTACAGTAGTAGTTGTATAGACGAACCAGCTAGAATGTCTTTCAAGTATTCAAAACTTGTTTTTTCATTACATCATCCTCTAGCCACATACCATGTAGTGCATCTAATGCAGTTTGAAATTGTTTATGCGATTTCTACTATTAATGATCGCATTTGTTTCGTTTTCCTAAACTAGTTGAGTGTGTATAATTTTCCAATGATAGAGATAATTTATATATTCACTTTAACTCCAGATTGAAATATTTCAATCAAATTTTATTTTTCATGTTATGTGACGTTAAATATAGTAGGTGTATGTATTTTTATTCAAATCCTAGTTTTTTGTGTCATACTTGTTCCTATTTATACATATAAATCAATTTATTTATGCTTATAAGGTGAAAAGAGGTAACTGTGAATATGGCTGCCATCTGGTTTGACTCATACACATCACTTACCGCGAAAACAAATCAAACCCAAGCAACTATGAATCTTTTGAGATGTAAATAAAAAGCAGTCGCTTGTAAATTGAAAAAAACCTTAATGATTGGAAATCATGGTCACGCTTACTCTCTTTTACTTAAAATTTTCAGCTAAGCGAGTTTTAATTACTAGGTTCGTATTTGTAACGATTATAAACCTATTCAAATAAAATATATAAGTAATATTTCTGTGTACATATTGTAATAAAATTTTTATTTAGAATGTTTTGTGTTGAACATATTCAAAAACTGTGATAGGTGATCAATATCCCTGCCAAAAATAGTATATTTCATATAATAATTCAAATAAATAATTTTTTTGATATTATACTTTTCTTATTAGCAATTCCTATCATTTAATCCTAATGGTTCAAATTAGATCCTATCAAAGTTAATTTTATCTCTTGTCATATTCATGACAATAGGGCGTATCTATTAACAGATAGTGGCCCTGGGAAAAATGAGTACCCATCATGCAATGAACAATTGAAGAAATACCTTAGGCTGCGGAAAATAATTGAGCGGTTTAAATACTTTATTAAATCCTTAAACTTTGAATTATGTCGCTGCATAATCGAAATGTGTATTTGGTTGCGCTAGCCGTAAAGGGAAAAATATTTATCTTTCCATAAATTTTCCCCCACAAGGCGGTAAAAATACAGTTTTATAACACAAAATACTATATCATAATCAAAGAATTAGCAAAAGTTTTACAAAACACGGTGAAAATAACTAAAACAGCAAAATTAAACCACTTAAATATCAAACACCTTCTATGAGCGCTGATTTGTTTTAGTCTTAGCTAAGATGATTTTTCAGAGCGCCATCTATGGAATTCTACTTTTCTCAATCATGTGGTATTCACTTATGCAAAATGTATACGTATTGAAAGTAGTGTGGGTTGTCTATTTTTATCGACAACTTGTTTCTCGTAAACTTCAAATATTTAAAATTCAATAACGATAACAATGAAAAGCAAATATAAAAAAATTGAAAAAATACAAAATGTTTTGTTCATAACCATTATAACAACATACATAGGGTAGGTCGTCATCTTACTGCATCTGTAGCGTTGTTGAATTGTGCCATAAGCAGCTGTAAAAACACTGCTCGAACGAAATCTTGCAGTCTGTCGGAGAAATGGTAAAATGTGTTTTAAAGTAGAGCATCACTTACAATTTTCATGTTACAAAAATATACCTCAATGTATAAATTATTTAAGCAGTCACAATAAAACCAAATGATAAACTGCCAATAAATTTGGCAGACGAAAACATCACACAGTAGAAAAAACTAGATTCAACAATATATTAATGGGCTGATTGGTCAAGATTGAAAATAAAACCATACTCTGATCATAAACAATGTATTTGAGAAGGTTTTTTCTAGTAGTTGACTCTCAATAAATAAGGAAAATCTTATTGTAGTAAATGAAGTTATTTTACTACAACACCAATTATTTTGTTAATATAATGTAAGGTTTGACGTTAAATGCAGCTTTCTGTAATACTTTCGTGTAAACCTCTTGTGACAATAATGGCATTTAAAAGATTCCATAAATATCCGATTGAAGTTTGTTATTAAAAGAATACATTTTTGAATACAGAGCAAGAAAACTTTCTTCAAGATTCACTACCAATATTTCGTTACTATGCAATTTTAAATGCTGATCCTACTTCTCGCCATGACTTTATGACTATTTCTAATTTCTTTGTAGTAGATGTTTCACATCCCAATGTATCTTTTCCAGTTCCCCGTAAAGTTTACTCTATTAAAGATGTCCTGGATTTGAGGTCTTAATTCTGACAGATGATTGTTACACCAGGATGCATACCTACTGCTTCACTGTTTCTGTTGAGGACAGCTCAATTCAAAAACATTGATTATTGCCCCATTCAAGTCATGTTTCAGGTCAAGATGGGGCCTTGCCCTTTCCCTCCTCTGGATATGTATCAAAATTTCTGTCAGATTGGTGTTACAGTTGTATATTTTACTTCTTCAACATCTATTGTTTCATTAATATTATGTTTTTTCTTCAAATGCATCTTCCTGTAATAATTTTCTATAAACCTCTTGTCACAATAATGGCACTTGAAGGGTTTGATTCCCGTATGGGTGCAAATGTGCTTTTGGAGTTTATTATTAAAAGCAAATGTTTTGGAGCACATAGGACAAGCAAACTTTTTTTCAGGTTTAACTATGTTGATTGTACCAATATTGTGTATAATTTTCATATGTTTTTTCAAACCGTAACTGTTTTTGTATTCCTTAGTTTGGCAAATGTTGCATTTGAAAAGTTTTTCATTACTGTGCGATTTTAAATGTTTCGATAATTCAGATTTATCAAAGAATTTTTTATCGCAAATGTGACACGTAAATTCTCTGACTCCTAAATGTCGTTTCATATGATTAACTAAGCTAGAATTTATGGGAAATCTTTTATCACAATGTTTACAAATGTATTTCCAATCTTTAGGTTCCAAGTGCATGCAAATTTTATGTGTTCTTAGAATGCTGGCAGTGTTGAAACTTTTATCGCACAAATTACATTTGTATTCTCTTTTATTTAAATGAATTTTGCTGTGATGATACAAATCTCCCGAGCAGACAAAACTTTTGCCACAATAGGAACACACAAATGGTTTCTCATTATTATGATTTCTTTTGTGAACCAACAAACTGTGAGAATTTGTATACTTTGCATCACAAAGATTACACTTATAAGGTTTTTCAAAAGTGTGCTTAGCACGAATATGAGCTGAATAGTGTTGTCTTCTATTAAAAGTTTTTCCACAATAATCACAAGTCAATGGAACTTTAAGTTTATTATATTTTTTCTTGAGATTAAGCTTTGTTTCATCCTCACTGGAATAGTTCCCATCATCGACATATTCATTGTTGACAATAAGGTGTTCATCTTTAGGTATGTAATCCAATTCTGGTGTAATTTCTCTGTGTGCTTCCTTTTGTTTATTGTGTATTTTTGTAATATGTGATAACAGCCATCTTTTCTGTGAAAAGTATTTATTACATTTATCACAGTAAAACATTTGAGATTGTTGTTCAATAAGTTTTTTCTTTTCATTTCGTAGATCTTCACTTTTTATACAATCTTGAATAAAGTTGTATGCCAAATTAAGATTTTTGATGCAATTTTGACAGATACTAAATTCTTCCCTCCATACCTGAAAATAATATTGGAAGTAATTTTAAACTCCTATTTTATTTCAGATACAGCTTCAACAATTTTTATAAATTTTGATTCAATAGGTTTTGTAATATCCAATCTTATGGTATGGTATCAAATGGATCACCCTGTCTATTTTCTCATGATGGAAATCCTTGAAAAATACTGAATATTTTTCATGTAATATTTACTAATAACAAAGTTCATTATATTTTCAGAAAAAGCGGAAGGTCTGACAAATTACAAAAGCCCTGCCAGCCATTTCTGAGTTAATTGAGGAGTTTCAACTCTCTCTGTGGGAAGTTTCTATGAAAAATGGAATATTAATATTTTTAAGTACTGTACTAAGAAAACCATTCTAGAATAAGCTATAGGTTTCTTGCCTGTAACTACTTTGAAAGGAATAAATTGGTTGTGGTAGTATACTACCATTGTCTAATATAATATTAGACAATGATACTACTAATAATGTAGAAAAGAAATTGTTACAGGTATGAAGACTATTCATATTTCACAGTACATACTTTCATTTATTTGATATATGTGATAAATGACTTCAATAATAATTTAAACGGGCGAAATCATTATTTCAGAATTATATATTACCTGACTGGACACACAAATTGACAATTTGTAGATGAATTTAACATTGTTTTCATCAGATTCATTAATGTTGGTTAGGCTAGAATCCTTTTCAACACATATGTAACAAAAATCTACCAATTCGGACATTTACAGTCATAGATAAAATAAAAACCAATGTAAAATGTAACTGTTAAAAATAAATTTATTTTGCAAGTGCAAACAACAAACAAGAAAACAGAAAACAAGCTTGTCTTCTTCTTTATCGTTGCGTTGGTAAAGGCCAATGTCATAATCATCATCAACCACTTTATTTCAAGAACCTAAGAAAGAAGAGAATGTAGGGTTATGTTTTATAAAATCAAACATCAATAGGGCATGTCCACGACAGTTGACATTGACAATACTTGGGTGGTAAAACAATAAACAATAGACATGATGAAAAATTATCAAACAACAAACAACTATTAACCCATATTATATATTATTAAATATGCAAGCTTAACAATTAAAATAAATTTAAAAGTACACTGAAGCAAAATCAACTAAAATCAAACACGATCTACCATTATAAATCAGCATAACCTCACTATTAAGTACCACGTGTTCTGAACGCTTTGTTTATTGTTTTACCACCTAAGTCTTGTCAAAATAGTTTGTGACGTCACGTGGACATGCCCTATTATTTATTGTTGTTTGGAGAATCAAATTAAATATTAATTTATTGACTGAATTATTTTATGATTAACTTGAGCTACTTATTTTAAATAGAATGATTATTGCAATAAATTAGATTTCATTTTAATAATCTGCTTAAAATGAGCAAAGACCATATTATTTGTTGCACTTGCCTTAATAATACTTCTATACTAAATAAGCTCTCCAAACAAGATGAAAATCAATTATCGTTATTATCAAAATTGATTCTAAGTATTCCAGAAATTGTAAGTTTGTAGTTATCCTAATTACTGGATGAAATATATAGTGACTAATGTTTCATGTGTCCAAATTTCAGGAATGGACTGTAGAACATCATATATGTGAGCCTTGTACTAATTTGCTTAACATTGTATACAATTTCCGTGAACTATGCTTAAAGTCCAACTTTACCAGAAATCAAGAAGTCGAGAAACTTCAAAAAACTATTACCAAACAGGAAATTAAGACAGATAGCAGTTTTGATATTATTGAATCGGACAGTACACCACTTAATTATAATGAAGATTCTGATGCAAGTGATATAAGTGATAATGATATTAAAAATGAAAGCACTGGAAATATTGAAGGTATGAAAAATAGTAGATAATCTTAAATAATCTCACTAATTTAAATTATTACCACTGACTGTGAAGTCTTAATATTGACTACATATTTCTATACAATATACATTCTCAACAAGTACTTTTAGATTAGAATAGAGGTTGCCAATTGGCTTATTTCACTATCAGCTAAATCTAGATTACATTCTTCAGCTCTTTTTATGTGCCAATCTTGATGAGATTACCACCATTCTAGAGATTTCTGTGTTGCCCACTTTCCTGTGCTCATGTTTATTGTAGATTTTGCCATGCTTCAGAAGGGTTGTAGTACCTACAATGAATGACATTGATGAGCCTTGTTTGGCCATTTCATATTCTTCAAACCCTGGCAATGATCTCTAAGTGCTAGCTTAGAATATTGATCTCCATTGAATCAAGTTACTTTAGAACAGCTTGATTGTCTGTGAAGATGACAATTGAATTGATTTCTAATTTTTCCAATGGAGTGATGAATCTCTGTCACATCTGTTTGAAAAGTTGTGACATCCTTATAATAAGCTTATTGGAATAGCTTCCTTTGCTTTAATCCTACATCTTGTGCACTTTGCATCAATAAGTTGCCTCATTTATCTTTGTAGTCGTGGTAGATTCAGCAGGATCTCTATCACAATTGTGAGACTGATTTTTATAGCCAAGATTTTTACTAGATGTTTATATGCTTAACTTTCTATAACTGACAGATGCAATGTCTTTGCCAACCTCTCTAATG
The DNA here is from genome assembly GCA_910591675.1 of Galerucella calmariensis. NCBI lineage: Eukaryota > Metazoa > Arthropoda > Insecta > Coleoptera > Chrysomelidae > Galerucella > Galerucella calmariensis. The sequence continues at coordinate 2,545 of CAJUYG010000174.1, read as the reverse complement.
ATCTCTAGGCTATCATTGGTCTTCACTATTGGTTTTTTGCCCTGTAATACCGTAATTTTAGTACAGTACAGTTGGTAATTTGTGTTTTCTGAACATTAGCTGTATAAGTATCAACTATATTTATTTGAACAAAGATGCGTTTTTTAAATACTTTGCAATTAAAGTGTAGAAAATACACCCTGTGTATATGTATGTAGGTTATATAAAAAGACATGAGTAAAAATTAATGTTTATTGATAAAAATCTATGTATCAGGAATTAACTGTATTAGTCCTCTCGGCCCAAAGGTATGATTTACAACTTCGATATTTTGAATATCAAAAACAGTAAAATTGTTTGACTTCTTGTCCCCTCCAATACTTAAAACGAATGGTGAATCTGGGGATAAATCCAAACTGTGAATGCTTCCCATGTTGAATTCTTTCTCAGCAATGCAGCTAGGCTCATTTTCTAAAGTGAAATCCCAAATTTTTACTGTTTCATCTGTAGAAGATGTTATTAAAAGTCCTTGGCACTGTTTACTTATAACTAATCCTGTTATTTCTTTAGTGTGTGCATTTGTTGACCATAACTGACCTTTTCTACAGTCAAAACATTGTACAGAACCATTACTTGTGCCAGCCAAAAATGTAAAAGGTTCAAGTGGGTTCCAACATAATTTTTCAGATTCTCCATCTAATAACCAAGTTTGATGGCTTTCAGGGGTTCTGCAGTCAAAGACCCTTGCAGTCTTATCACAACCTGGAATTTTAATTCATTAAGTTTTTGTTACCCGCTATAAAAATAGAATTTTATCATTATATATAGGTAAAATGAATAAAAAAAAGAACTACCTCCAGCTAATAAAGTTTGAGCTTCTAACGGATGCCATTCAAGACATTGGACTTTTTCTTGAAAAGATTTGATTGTTGTACTTGGTTTTTTAATCTCCATATCCCAGAGTAATACAGTTTGATCTACAGATCCACTTGATAATATATGTTCAAATGTTTTATTCCATGCCAGAGCAAGTACAGCATCAGTATGACCTACAATTCAAAATACATATTTATCAAATATTATCTCTTGATGTGTTAGTACTTACCAATTGGCTTTTTATTTTTTTTACCAACAGTTTTTCCTAATGTGAAAGAAGGTTCAATAACATTCATGATATCCAAATCCCAAACATCTATAACAGGTGTCATAGATCCCACTGCACAGTAGTTGCCTTTGGGCATTTTTGGTTCATAATTCAAGGGTTCAATGCAAAGAGGAAATGATGGTAGAATAATATCATGATGGACATAAAAAGATTCTTCCTCTTCATTGTATACATATACTTCTAACAGACTCATATCCCCTTCTATATGTCCTACTAATATTAAGTTGTCTGTGGGTTTGATTTTATCATCTTCTTTATCAGAATCATCAGATTCTAAAATAAAAGTTGAGTACATAAACAAATTAGTGAATACTATTTTTTAATAAGCAGCTGAAGAAAATGCTGAATAAGCAGTATTCTAGAATATAGGAATCAAAGATCCCTTAAAGAATATATTCAAACAAATTGAACAGTACAACCAATTCAGAAAACAATCATTTAATGTACTGTAAAAAACATGTATAATAATATGTACCTGAGAAATTGTCCTGTGCCTCATTATCTAGTTCAGCAATTGAACTAATACCTAACGCATTTGCTGTATCATCATTCTCATCGCTATCATATTGCTCTAATCCAAATTCGTCTGTCGTTGGAGTTTCTTCTTCCATAGGTTGGTCTTCTCCATTATTTGTATCTTGTAATTTTGATTTAGTGTCATTTATTATTTGTACAAGTTCATTTTTTGAAAGCTGTAATTTTACTGGATTTGAATTAGCAACTCCTCGTTTTATCCATCTAGCACATGATATAAAATTAACATTCGGTTTATTTTCTATATCCATGGTTTATAATGAAAAGCACATGTTTAGCGAGGTGTCACGACTGTCACGTCAAGGATCAAATGAGGTTAGGTTAAATCTTCTGAAAAATACCTGATAACTATAGTTATTCAGCAACACCAGAATGAGTTGAAAATTTTTATGAGAGTTGTCGTTCTGTAGAAACAGTTAGTTAGCATGCAGCGCTCCAAAAAGGGGTGCCGGAACTAATTTTTAACTTTGAATATATTCAAAGATTTTTACAGTCGGGATATTAAAATTTGGTAGTTTGGTAGGTTCATTTTTTTCTTAAAATTACGAAAAATAAAATCATATTTCATTTTTGTAATGAAATAATTATAATTAATGAGCAATTTTAAGACACATAATTTGGATAAAGAAGAAAACAACACACATTTAAATTTTTTATTAACCTGCACATACCTATTAACTTGAAAAAATATGAAATATTTGTTTATTGAACATATGACTGTTAATCCATATACCTACATAAATAAGTTATACAATTTTGTTCCACTGTTCCCTTTGATTATAAACAGAAATTTGAAAATTGTTGTTCTTAAACTTCAAATTTTGATCGTAACCAAAAATATTTATTTTACCAAGTATTACAATTTTT
>CAJUYG010000173.1:395415-408265 GCA_910591675.1 Galerucella calmariensis | reverse complement strand
TTCGACTGCATTCCTTTCACGGTTTCAGATAAACTTGCCAAAGTATACTTTGAACGGCAAATTGTGACACAAATATTTTTGAGGGTGTTCGTTTATTGTTGGGTTAGGTTAGCCGATTGTGCAGATTAAGGAATGAGGATCTCTCCAATAAAGAGGAATCTTCCAAGTATAAGCAATATAAGAGATACATATCTTTTCTTCGCCTAAGAATCCTAATATTATTTACTATTGTTGCTGTTGAAGCTGTTTATTGAAGCATATTTTCTGGATAACGATTCTCAGGCATACTTGAAATTTTAATCAACCAATTGAGGCACTGTTTGAAAGTATTATAATAATTTTTTAAGCTACCTGTTTTGACGTAAAAGATGTCCTGGAGTACTATTTGAGAGTAATAAAAGTCGTATTTAATATAGTTGTGGTAGGTACTTCTTGTTGTAAAGCATTACATTTTTCTATAAACGAGAAAAATTGAATTGAAAAAAAAGTATCTACTTTATTTACAGTTTCATACAAATAAATTGTAATTTTAGCACAGATTATAAAGAGAACAGATACGAAAGCTTGACAGAGAACAGTAAAAAGAGAGAGAGAGGTGGACATACCCATATTTAAATGCCCATCGTCTTATGTCGGCTCCGTTCGAGCTGCTTCGCGAAATTTGTCAACAGGTTTGTCAATTTGCATAATATTTCCTTCTATTTACGATCATAGTTCAAATATTTTATAAGCATTTTTTTAAGTGTGATAGATATACAAATACAAATATTCGATAATTACTTGTTTTAAATCAATTTTATGAACATTAAAAAAATTATACAATTAAAAAGATTATAATGTATAAAAATCATACCATAAATATATACTTTTTTCACAAACCACACCCTTGGCAACCATGCACAATAACGGTGACAGCTAACCTAACCTAACATAATCAAAACGTCAAAACATGCTCAAAATCACTTGTAATCTGTGCTTAAAATTCATAACGCCGAACTCAGGTACCGACTAAGTTAAATGGTGGATGCGCCATTTTTTTGGTAAGATCCTAATAAGATTCCTGTTATCAACAAAAAACTAAAAAAAACGTTCTTCTCGCTTCAAATTTCCATAACAATTTCTCTTTTCCAGTAAATAAATCCCTAATATGCATATACTAACGACCTAATTAATGAAAATACAGTGACCTACTTTCCATATTATCGATGCTATGTTACATACCGAAACGTACAAAGTTTGATTAAACTTGAAAAAGTTACCCACGATTGTAAGCAATCCACAGTCAAACGATATCAATTTAAAACTTCGCAAAGTCAGTTTTTCTCATTTAAAGTTTGTTTTCGATATATATTCACCTGTTAATAAATAATTTGATGCTGTGCGCCGGATTTGCAAACGCAGAAAGTAGGTTACGGTCAGGAGCTCCTTTCCTGTTCCCTTTCAGCCTTCCCCCACCCTATTTATCCATTTCCGCCGGGCAACATGTTCCTGTTCCAGCACCGGTGAGTAATTGGTTATTGGATGTAGGTCAGGATCAGGCCGCAATCCATTATCTCTTTCGTCGCTGGTAACCATCTCTTTCTCTTTGATTTTAATTTCGGTTCGATTCGTATTTTCACCGATGCTGTTCAATGTTTATTCACAATTTGAATTCGACGGAGTAAAGTCGAATAAAAATGCATCAATTCGCATCTTAAACTGCTCGATAGATGCTTATTTTACAAATTTATTACAACTAAAATGCTAATATTATTGCTAGAGAAGTTCAAATCATAGTATGTTATACCTACACCAAGGTGATAAAGACTATTATTATTGACCAAGCACCAAAATTATTTCGCGAGGGGGTTTGTCCCGAGTGGAATAAGGTGAGAGGCTTATAAATGTCTTCCTCGCCATGGTGTATATACAATTTGTTCTACTACCAGCCAAATTTAAGACAAAAATTAAAAATAATTCACAAACGCACCACGAGAAGCGTTTACTCCGTCGTCTGACTGACAAGTGACAAGTACACTGTCAGTTTTCGATATATTAGGTGTGTTCTTTTTGACTGAGATCTCAATTAATCTCAGCTTACATCGGAAATGTGCGCGTTCTTTTTTATTCACTCACTTCGAAGTGAGCTGAGATTTTTCCTCCCCTTTCACCGATGCTGAATGTGTTGTAAGGGGGTATCAGTTGGACTTGAGTCGGAAATAAAGTGGAGGGGATGAATCAAGCTTGGTTATCGGAGATATCCTGATTTCAGATAGATTATGTTTATATGTTTTATATCTCTTGTTCACGCATGTGACGACAGATCGAGCGTTTCAATTGAGCTGGTCGTTCTTTTTGGTGCTAACTCACATACTTTAGCTCATATCACCTTAAGTGAAGTGAGCTGAGATCTCAGTCAAAAATAACACACCTATTATGAACGTACTCGTTATGTCATCAATCATTTTTGGTTGAGCGCGAATTTTAAACTAATGGCATTTTCATACAAATAATTTTATCTTGATAGTTAATTTCAGGAGCAAATATGTTAAAGATAATCTCCTGGGTATACAAAATTATGTTGCACAAGCTTTTGTTGAACTACTATCCCTGAATTCTCAAAATATTTGAATTTGTCCATTATTGACCTAGGTTAATAAGAGAAAAACTACCTATAGGTAGTGGTTAGGAGAGATTCAACTTCACGGCTAGTTGTGGAAAAAAGATATTGTCTAATGAAAATACTTTTTCCTACGACCACATAGGAAAGTGACATATATCGCACTGACTAGTTCTATGGAAAGTGACCTTTATTCATACGCGTACGGAAAAAAATCTTATCCGTACGTGTGCGGATAAAAAAGCTGTCAAATTGAATGTTGAAATGCTAGTCTTTTTACTCCGCAAATTAATATGTATATGTGAAATGCTTATTTCCTAAGTTGATTTGTCCATATAATAATATAATATAATCTATTTATTTCATTTAAAATTTAAAAAAAAAATACCGAGCCCGGACTCGAACCACCCTACTGCTTGTCAAAAATCGAGCCCACGGATGCCTAGACCGCTCGGCCATCCCACTGTTGTAGCTTATGGTTCTTGTCCAAGATACTAATAAGCGCTAAGAAAATATACACAACAGTTTATTTATTCTCCAAAATAAAATGTGTTTATATCGACATTTATTGGACTTTCATGTTATTAAAACAATAAATATCCGTTTTCAATTATTTGAACAATGAATCCTTAAAATAGCTAGTTAATACTTTCAATCTCCTACAGGTAGGCAACAAGTTAAATATTAATTCTAACTTTTTTATAAAGGTACTTTTTTCCATTGCATAAAAATCACAATTTTCTGGGCCAATTTCAAAGGTAAGTAATCAAAACCATATAAAGTATTTACAAATACACATATGTAAAACCTCTCACATCTACATAAAAAAGCAAGATTATACATGCCTAATTTGGTAAAAGTATATCGCGTGGTCGTAGGAAAAATAGTGTACATAACTTGTGCGAAAGTGATTTTTCACACTCGTGGGATTGTCTCACTCGGCTGCGCTCGTGAGACAATACTTCCCACTCGTGTGAAAAATGTCACTTTCCGCACACGTTACGTAATATACTATAAATAGCATCCTCCTTTAGTACAAAATGATAAATTATACTTTTTGTACCGGATGTTTGCAGCTGTTAGAAGGTACAGCTTCCGGAAAAAAAATCATAACATTTGGCCAAAAAAGCAGCTTGAAATTATTTTTTCTACAACCGTGCGTTTTAACCCACTTTCCCGCACGCATAAAATTATGCAAATTTTTACCTTGTTAAATTTGCCAAATTTAGTAGTAACATAACAATATTGAAATAAATATGTAAATATCAGAAATATCAAACTAAAAAAAAACAAGAAAACCCAGGCCCAAACCCGGTTGATCAAAGTGTAACTATGTATAGAAATATCAGAAAATAAGAAATGAAAAACTAAAAAAAAACAAAAAAACCCAGCACCTAACCGGGTTTCGAACCTACGACCTCTGAGTTGTAAGCTCAATACCCTAGCAACCGCGCTAATCAGCTCACATTTTGTCACATCGAATAGAAGATTAAAAAGGTTGCTTGGACGCATGCGCACCTCAACTACTAAATTTGACGTGTTGGGTGGAATATGTAGTTTTAAGGTGGATTCATGCAAGAAGAAATTTAAAAAAACTAAGATTAATTTAAAACTAAAACTAAGAAGATAAAACCATGTTATTTTGTAATTTAAATCTTAATTTCTTAGTTTTTTGCATGAACATCTACATTACACGCACATGCTCATGCAAGAAACTAAGAAATTGAGATTTAAATTGAAAAATATCATGGTTTTATCTTCTTAATTTTAGTTTTAAATTAATCTTAGTTTTAATTTTCTCTTGCATGAATCCACCTTTAACCACGTTTTCACATCTCGAGTCATGAGTCATGCGCAGTTGAAAAAGCCGTATTGTATGTTCACCCGCTCCTGTTTTATGACACTACTTTAAAGAATTTATATCAAAATATCTTCATCATTTTATATTTTCAAAAAATTAAAAATCGAAAAGCAGAAAAAGATGTAGATTTTATTTGATGGACTATTTCTTCGCCTGTTGTAACAATAGTCATAACTTCCGAAGTGAAAAACTATCTAACAAGGTCAAAATTTGCATAATTTTACTTTCCCGCACTAGTGCGGGAAAGTGACACTTTCAAAACTAGAATGCGTGCGGGAAAGTGGGTTAAAACGCACGGTCGTTGATAACAGTATCTGTGAAACCGTTTGAGGAAAAAATCTTATCAGGAAATTACTAAGAAAATAATGTTTTTAAGTTTTATAAGTCTTACAAAATATAATTGGATTTTTAAGAAAATATTCTCCGTGGGTGGAAAATAAGTTTTTCTACTAACGTGCGGAAAGTGAATCTTTTCCGCACTAAAAAGCGTGCGGAAAGAGTCACTTTTCCGCACTAGTGCGGAAAGTAAATTTATTGACATTTGAGGAATATACTGACATTTGAATATTCAAAATATGTATTTTGTATATCCAAGTTTACCAAATGACTGAAAAATTAAGAAATTTATTAGAATTCTGCTATAATTTTCAATAAAGAGGAACGCGTACGCTTCAATAATTTTTTAATGGCTCATCAAATGATTGTCAAATAATAATAAATATCTGACATTTCTCATCTGTCACTTTGAATCAACATAGCAACAAATAAAAAAATAATCGTCAGTCAATACTCTACGTTATCAAAACCAATTTTACCGTCGCAGCTTTTTCTAAGAGATAATTTATCCATAGAAGAAAAAATAGTGTACCTAACACGTGCGTAAAGTGACTTTTCGCACTAGTTAGGTAAACTACTATTTAGAAACTACTGTCCTTATTCTACAAATTTTTCACAGTCGTGGTGGGGGAAGTGTTTTTCGTTGACATAAAAAAGAAGATGACAACGCTTTTAATATTTTCCAATCATCAACTAGAGGGCGTTATGTAACACCTAACTCTCTTTATGATTTTTTCTAAGAAATTTCAAATAAAATGCTATAACACTTGATATTTGGAAGATTAAGAGAAATATTTTACATTTGTGAGCTTTTAATTTATATATTTGCTAAAATACTATATTAATAGATACAAGATTGCCACTGGGAAATTCTTTTCCAATTTATGGAGAAAAATAGAGATTTTCTAAATAGAAGGTTCATTGGGGCAGCAGGAATGGATAAATCAGAAAAAAATTATGGGCTGAATTTGCTCTCAAACTAAATTCATTGGGATTTGGAGAAATAACAATCCTTTTATTCATTTGCGCTACAAGGTCTTAGTCGATTTAAAAGATATAGGGATTATTGATAGTAATAATAAATAAGTATCACAATTTTCAAGATGGCTACTCTGAACTTGTATGTATGTACCTATGTGATATTCACTGACACCTTAAAAATCTATGGTGCTTACTTCTACTTAGTTTCTGAGGAAAGTCTCAGAGACGAAGTACTAGCTTATTCATTAGTCCTGTTTCCCTTAGGATAACTGTAGGCTTTAACTTAGGTAAATATCCCTCTTCTATATAGAAGTCTCCTGGGTATTGTGCCCTAGGATTCTGAAAGTATGTGGATGGAAGTTTCTTCTTCCATGCCACAGAATCTACATTCTTCCTCAACTATTTTGAGCTTTTTCAGGTGCCCATTTATGCGACAATGGATCCCTGTCAAAGCTCTCAGTACAGTTCAGATCTTCTTTTTTTATTCCACCATCACATTAGGGCTGATACAGTTCCCCTCTTCGCTAGTTCATCTGCTATTTCATTTTCCTTCATTCCAGTGTGTCCTAGTAAGGTGACTATCGCCTAGACAACCAGCCATACCATATCCAACTAAACTGGAGTGGATTAGAAGAGCATGCAGTCAAGAAGGAACGTTGGTGTTTTACACAGACGGATCTAGAACTGACATAGGAACAAGAGCTGAAGTACACGCCGGTGCCAGAGCCAGGTGCAATGCAAAAACTATTAAGCCTGGCAAACCATAATAGAGTAACTCTTGAGTGGGTACCGGGTACAAGGGTATTGTAGGCGATGAAATCCCGGACACGTACCAAAACAGGAACACAGCAAACTCCTAGTCAAAAAACCCGCTGAGTCGCTAACAAACGAAATATTTAACCTCAGCAGGAAGGAAAATGTTGGTTGTGCATAGAAGAGGAGAGGAAACAGTTTCACACATTATTTTCGCATATGAAGTACTGTCTCATTGGAGAAATAGACTCCTAGGACTAGAGTACCCAAAAGGGAAACTTCTCCAAGAAGGACCAAGTGAAAACGCTGTTGACTTGCTGGTCTCTTCACATAAAAGCATAAAGGTTAGGTGCCGAGGTCTCGAAGCCTCTGACTGGTGGTTGCGAACTAATCTAATATCGGCGTCTTATTGAGGTTATGTTGTATGTGAATAGAGAATAAATCCTCCTGGAAGTTATTTGTAATTGTATGCATTCCTTTAATTCGGAGCACTTTGAATATTGAGAACCTCATTCCTTTCAATAACTTTCTTAAGTAATATGGGATTGGACCATTTTTACGAACAACGCTTAACCTCGCCTAAATTTTGACGACAGATTAGTGCACTTTCAATCGAGAAGTAATTTCCAAACCAATAACCCGGAAAACCATTTCTCATAGTTTTTTTTACAGTAGCAGATATTAAATACAGTGTGGAAACCACTTATGGAATAAAATTCATTATGTCATTATCTTAGAAAATTATAAAAAATGCCGAGACATGTCAACTTTTGAAATGAGTTGTGCGTTATGTTAACATAAATTTAAATGTACAGGGTGATTCACGCAAGTATGTCATACTCGGTGTTGTTTTTTTCATGAAACACCCTGTATATTTGCATATTTTTGAAATCCTCTTAATAAATCGATTCCAACAAACTAAATAATGTATGGTCAATTATGAATTATACAGGATGAAATTTTTATTTTTACAGTTATTAAACACATACATAAAATACCTGATGTATTTGATTTTAATACATTAAAATAAATGCTCAAAATGTTCTCCACCTAGTTGTTGGCAATAGCATAGTCTCCTATAGAACTCCTACTTAACTTTGTTTAAAGTTTGAGGTGAAATATTCCGTTTTTCTGTAGTTATCCTGTCTTTGAGGTCTACAATGCTAGTTGGTTGTGTTGCATATACTTTGTTCTTGAGATAACCCCACAGAAAAAAATCTAACGGCGTAAGGTCTGGCGATCCAGCTGGCCCCTCAATAGTACCTCTTCGTCAAATCCATTTATTTGGGAAGATTTCATCTAAATAAGTTCTTACCATTAAAGCATAATGGGGTGTTGAGAGTCTTGATGGAACCAAAAATTTTCATTCGGTAAGCTAGGATCTATTGCGTTGGGATATAAGTTTGCCAACGCAGGAATAACTTCATTTCTAAGCATATTTAAATATTTGTCAGCTGTCAAATTTCCATCTTTAAAAATAGGACTAATAATATGATACCGGCCTAAACGTTCACCTTTTGAGGGTACTGAGTATGTGTCTAACGCATCCAATTAGGATTCTCTGCTGACCAATATCTACAGTTCTGTCGGTTTACCTCTGCATTCAATGTGAATGTTGATTCTTAAAAAAATAATGGTACCAAGAGCTATCTCATTTCTGTTCAGCTTATTCATCAATCTTTCGCAGAAATCCATATACGATCTGGATCGTCTTCTGTTAACTCCTGCACAAAAGTTAATTTGTGGGGATGAAGTGTTTCTTTAAGAAGACATCTTAGAACAGTTGTATGACTAACATTATTTTCACGGGCAATTTGACGTGTACTTGAAGTTGGATTCTCTTCGACACTTAACAAAATATCCACTTTCACAACATCTTCAACGAAGTGTGGTTTTCTTTTCAATGGTTTGACATGTCCAAGTTCTCTGAATTGTGCATGAATTTTAGACACAGTACTTTGTGACATATTAGGCAATTCGGGATACCTGTGATTAAATATAAGTTTGCCACTTCAACTTGACTTCTGCAGTTAATCCCGTACCCGATCATCATTAAAATCTCAATTCGGTGAGTCTCAGTTAAATATTTCATTGTTACGTCGACAAAAAAAGAGTGTTTGACAAAGATTTTACTTTCCAGTATAAACACTGTCAACACATCAACAACTGACAGAATAGAAAACAATCCACATTATTCACCGACTTAAAACAATCCACATTATTCACGATTTTGTCTAATTATTGGCGTTTTTAGGCAATTTTTTGGTATTTATGATCAAATTCATGGGCTTAGCAGGTTTTGTTTAATATACAAATACCTCTAATAATTAGTTAGTTTATATTTTTGATAAATCCATATTTAGCTAATTTAAAAAGGTACCAAAATTTCAACTGTAATAAATTATTAATTTTAAAATTTCACCCTGTATAATTCATAATTGACCATACATTATTTAGTTTGTTCATTAAGAGGATTTCAAAAATATGCAAATATACGGGTGTATCATTAAAAAAACAACACCGATTATGGCATACTTGCGTGAATCACCCTGTACATTTAAATTTATGTTTACATAACGCACAACTCTTCAAAAGTTGACGTGTCTCGGCATTTTTCATAATTTTCAAAGATAATGACAAAGAATTTTATTCCATAAGTGGTTTCCACACTGTATAAAATAATAGAGAGATATTGCCAATTGCAATACCGCATACGGTTCGGTATTTATTACGGTCTGCCTAACATTTATTTGGAAATGAGAGCTATTGCCATCACTATAATTTAATGACGTAGTCCTGCGTTATATAGGAAGTGACATAACCTGTCTTTTTCTGTATATACTTATAATTTTAAAAAAAATCAAAAACCAAACAACCTTACTATTTACATATTTAAACGCAAACCACAAAACAAACTATACACCATCTGAACAATAAACACAATAAGGGTTTTTTAGCGAGCTGCTGGTTAAAACCCAGCGGTTACTTGCGGTAACAGGCGGTTATTCACGTTTTAAAACAAAAGTGGGGGTTATAACCACTGCCAGTTACCCACCTATGGACTATGGTAACTGAAGTTATTACCGCGGTCACTGATTTGACATTTTGGTATTTACCGTTCGTGGCAAAAAATTGATCGGTATCAACTTTTTATGACCAGTCACTCGCTAAAAAAACCTTAATGATAAACAAAAACCTTAACCTCAGAAATCCCATGCGATTTGTTTAATTTTGTCAACTGCGCAGGACAATCATGTGGCGTGAAAGACAATAAAAAACACATTTCTGTTTACCATTTTTATTATATCTTAATTTCACAGTATACGTTTTAGTACATACCCTTTTAAAAAACGATTATTTCCGTTTTTTTTTTGGTCTTTTCAATATTACTCAATATTACATTATAGGTATATATTAGAAGCTATGACAAGAAGAATAGAACCGCCTTCAAGACAACTATTTTATACCTACACAAGTAGATAAGGACAGTATATAGGAACAGGTCTGGAATACGTTTTATGCAATAGAAATAGTAGCTAGTCGGTGCTGGCATTTTAAAACAAAAATGTTTCAACTATTACCATGTACAAGTCTGGAATTATAAAAATTATCTTCAGACTAGAAAAACTAGTATATTATACACCAAGGTGTTGAAGAATATTATTATTGACCGAACACCAAAATTATTTCGCGAGGGTCCGTGCCCGAAGCGGAATAAGGTGCGATGCTTATAAATGTCTTCACAACCATGGTGTATTTACAATTTTTCCACTACTAGCCCAATTTTGGACAAAAATTAAAAATAATCCACAAACGCACCACGAGAAGCGTTTACTCCGTAGTCTGACTGACAAGTACACTGTCAGTTTTCGATATATTATGAACGTATGTACTCGTTATGTCATCTGTCATTTTTGGTTGAGCGCGAATTTCAAGCTAATGGCATTTTTATTTAAATAATTTTATCTCGTTAGGTAATTTCAAGCAGTAAATACGTTAAAGACAATCTCCTAGGTATACAAAATTATGCTGCGCAAGTTTTTGTTGAACTATACTATCCCTATATTCTCAAAATATTTCAGTTTTAATGTTAAGATTGTGTGTTTCATCTTAAGAATAAAAAATAATCCATTAGGGGACACACTGGTGGGGTACATAGGTTTTGATTTTCCATATGACAGCAACTTTAAATGTACCCAATAAGATTGCAGTCAACCTAACACAAATTACACATCAGCGTACACAAAAATGAATATAGTTATATACTACACCAGACCTAGTAGGAATAAATAACCAGATCAGCCTTTCGCTTCTATTGGTCTGAATATTGAATGAAAAGGATCGTACAGAAAATATTCAATTTCCCTTTTTTCTCTTCTTTACCCAGCTAGTAATTGAATAAGGCATCACCTTCACGTTTGACACCAAATACACAGTACCTAAGTAGGTTTAGGAAAATATCTACTGATACTTTTTTCTGTTGGCGGGTCATCTGTATCGCTATCTTCTTGTGGTTCTTGCGATTCGGGTAGACGTATAAACGGCAAATGTTCGCTACCACTCCACATTGAATAAAGGTTCGCATGCAATCGTATCGCCTCCTGTAAATTAACAATAGTTATCATTATTATTATTATAACCTATTCCACAGAAGATGCTCTCGACTTTGTACTCGGTAGATTTTTCTGTGTATTTATTGTTATGAGTAGATTTTCAATTAAAAAGTTTGTTCAAATGTTTTCTCTAGTTTGTTGTTTAGATATAGAGTTCAAATAATACCCTTCTTGGTGTGCGTCATCGATTGTTAATGTCTTTCTAACACATACCGTAGGAAGAAATAGAAAAAAAGGCAGGTCTGTGATTAATCCTCATCAAAATATCTCAATAATGAACCGTTAAAATGTATCACAAACGTTAACCCTAATCTTTGTCTTAAAAAAATTTGATTGGTTGATGTTTACATTACAAGCAAGCGTAACCTATCAATCGGGAGTTCGACAATCGGTAGTTCGAAATACTATGAAGGCGTTACTTCTGTAGCTGCAATGTGTCTTAAGACTTTTACTACTGTCACACTGACAGTTCTCAACAGGTCTGTACTTTGCTGTTTACGGTCTATTATTATTTATGAGAAGTGAATATTAATCTTATTGTTTTATTTATTTAAATAATACAAAAATATGCATGGATACAGGGAAAAACATCAGTATTCTGAAAGTTCTCAAGTATTTTCAGTTAGAAAAAGAAGCTGATAATTATTAATTTCATAGCCTTTTCGAATTTGGCTGAATACGATCCTGATTATTTTATTTATCAAATTTAAGGTTAGCTATGTGTCAAAATAGCAAATAAAATAAACGACATACCCAAATCCCGGATATAACAATCGATGACGCACAGCAAGAAGGATATTATTTCAACCATACTTTTGTATCAATCTGTGGATTTATTGTCATCGACGGCAACGTTAAATTTTGAAAAAGAAGAATGTAATAATCCTTTAACAACCAGGGGCGCTATTCTTGACCGTTCGTACTTGTCAAGGTCGTGCGCATCTCCTAATTTTGCGAATGTCATTCACATTTGGTATTCTTGACCATTCGAAAAACTTGCTTAAAAACCAGTACACCTTAATTTATACGAACATTGAAACCTTTATACGAACATTAAAACCTTGCATGTCCCAAGTTTATGTTTCGTTATAAATAAGGTTGTTTTTCAGGGGGTAATTTTATATATTTCCTAGGTTTAAAAACAGGTTAATGTTGGATTTAAGCACCTGGCAGGTTATGCCCATGGATGGTGCTCCGGATTTTCTTCATCTCTCCACAATTCAAAAATTATTATTAAGTTTCTCCCTACTAGAGAAGTTTGATTTAAAATATCAATAATTGTTTTATTTTTAAATAAGTTTCAGTACGAATGGTTATCAAAAATTGTTGAAGAAACATTTATTTTTTCAAGATAAAAATAAACATAAATAATTAATAAATTTCAATACTCGTTGAATGGACTATATTACCAGCTCTCAGATGATGGCTTGGAAATTCTTCACTAAAGGTTTTAGATTTCTTTTACCCTTTTTAAAAAATTTTATATCGATTACAAAGTATTGAATATATTCTACTCACTTACTCAACACTTTAGGATACCCCTGTATACAAAATATTATAGATGTGGTTTGCCTGATTTTTTTCCATATTCTTTCATTATCTGAGAGTATAAATTTCAAATTTCAGATCAAAATTCTTATTTTTATGGACTCTACGAATTTTTGAATATACTCTTGTATTATTGGTCATCGCATATACCTATTTTTG
>CAJUYG010000173.1:373120-395405 GCA_910591675.1 Galerucella calmariensis | reverse complement strand
GCTTGTAATATGGGTCAACGCTATTTTTGAATTTTGAATATTCCAAAATCTGAACCAAATTTTTGCCTACACTTTCATATATAGAATCTATTGGATATTACAATGTTGTACCCACTCAAAATTGACGAAATATTTCACAATAATTTAATAGTAACTTTAGGTAGGTACTATTGAAAAATGCCAAAATTATAAAAGACAACTTGTGGTGGATCACTTCGAATATAAAATTATGTGCTATAAAATTTTGTAATACAAAATAAAATAGCCTCCTTACCCACTAAACAGTTATTAAATTAAACATTTTTTGTTTGAGTTTGGGTACAACGTTGTAATATCCGATAAACATCTAGTTATTGAAGGATTTCCCAGATTAATTTCAGGATATCTGCAGGCTTTCACTTAGGTAAGTGTCCCTCTTCTACCCTAGGTGTTGTGCCCTAGGATTCTGAATTGCTGTGCAATTCGTATAGGAATGGAGGATTCTTCTTCCTCCAATATTTTGAGCTTTTTTCATGCGCCCATTGCGACAATGTCCCGTTCGGATCCCTGTTAAAACTCTTAGTACAGTTTAACTTTGACTTATGCATTTATTTGATCTAAACTGGTGGTAGGAATCTTTCATTTTCTAAGTCCTACTAGATCTTTCCAATCAGAGTTCACAATTTATTGAAAAAATTACTTATAACATAAAACAGACAGGAAGGAGTCTTGTCTTTCATTAGCTGTATAAGAAAATGCGACCTGATTATGACTCATTTGTGAAGTTGACGTTGACTGACGAAGATTATTTATGTAGTTTTTTTGGTATTTTCATTGAACCTAAAACTTGATATATTCAATAAATCTCAATAAGCTACAATGTTAAAATAAAATTTTACATATCCCATACCCTATACATATACAAACAGTACGCCACTGTCAAAACGGAACCGACTATTCGCCATTTGCAGCCTCCTATTTGGACGCAAACTTATTTGGTAAATACTCCTTCCTGTCTGTTTTATGTTCTAAGAAAAATTAAGGATTACAAGTAGTATTTGGTTATGTAGGTTATAATTATGACATATGTGACTGTCAATATGGCAGCGTTTCAGAAGATGTGCAGAACATGACGGAAATTCGTCTTCCGTGGGAGCATACCTTGTTGCACTATCCTAGACCCCTCTATTGTAAAATTAATAGAAGCAGTGGTTAACAATTTTTTTCTTATTCTCTTGCTCCCTATTTAATGATACTTTAGTTACACTTTGATCTGTGTCAGTTGGTCGGGAAGCGGTATGTGTTGAATTATGATAAATTTTTCTTGCTCTAGTAGAAATCCCATGAAGTCTGTCAATTTGAGGTGAAGAGATGTATTTCCATCCCCTTCTCGAAAAAGTGTCTAATAATTTGTATTTCACATGAATGCGCGCCGGGTCGACGTTTCGCAATTCGCACGCGCGCATTGATAAGCAAACTGACTTTCCTTCCCCTTTTTGGAAAACATCATATGGAATAAAAATCATTTTATATTCATGTCTATCTAAATACATACATGTTTATTCCCCTCCTCTTTTCGAAAAAGTGGCTAATAATTTGTATTCCACATGAATGAGGTTTTTGGATCCTTTTATGAAAACTATATTTTCCCATTTATTCAAGTAAACATTTGTCGAATGTGGAAAAATAGCAATATAAATATAAAATATGGCTAAATTTGAATAGAACAATCCACTGGAACTGTGTACTTGCGATTAATTTAAAAACCCTTATTTTTTATTATCAGCAATATGTTCGTGATATTATGACGAATATTTATATACCCACTTATCGGGATATTTGACGTTAATTTTCAACTAAAAATCACAAAAGTATACATATTTTTTTTTACTCTAACGTCATAAAATATACGTACCAAGTTAGTGTACCTGTGGAACATACAATATTATGTCTAAAAAGTACATTTTCAATACATACATTTTGGATCATAGAGATAGTAAGTACATCGGTGTTATATGTGAAAAGATACATCTAAAATCTTGGTGTTATTTCCAAGCCGTAACGAGTTACGGAAATGAAAGCTGGCAACATTGCCCATTCTCCGCTCTTTCTTAAATTTGTGACCATCCGATATCAAGACAAAATTGTCAAATATTTTAAAAAAATGGCGGATTTTTGGCACTTTCAATTGCGATTTTCTCTTTGAAAAGTTAATAATCCAAGAATTTGTTTTTATTAAAACGTTCTATACCAATAGGGCTTTCTATTAAAAAAAAAATCGTTGCAAAATTCCGAGGGTCGCGAACCTTACCGGACCCGAAGCAGTCATATTCAACCGTCAAAGTGTAATAGGTATACAAAAAATACTGTTAATGAATACAAAAATCTTACAGTGCCACTAGCTTCGCTGGCAGATCCTCGTTCAGAAGAACTTGTAGTCGATCGACTGTGGATAGATAAACACGAAGATGAATCCGTCGATGAACTACTTTTTCTCGAAGTTAGTGGTAAACCAGAAGGGAAAATATCACAATGTTCAGTCACCGACATACCGCTAGAATGTGGTACGTCCACCGATTGCCAGTTACCCCTAGAAGTAAAAAAAAAAGTTTGTCACAAAAGTTTGAACAGGTATAATGGGTAAATTAACAGCGAACTCTTGCCTTTGTGACGCTGGTCCCGGATACATCAGTCTTCTGTGCATTCTCTCTTCGTGAGTCTCACCCCAATGAGGTAAGTAATGTTGTCCAGACGTTTGAGGTATAGAACATCTTGCAGGACGACAAGATAATAAATGTATTGCTTCTGCTAAACCTTCAGTGCCTGGTAGAATACCGGGTCCTCCAGAAGGTGGTTGAGATAATGAAGGTACAGTTTCTATACAAAAAATTACATTTTGTTATTTCATAAGGTCAAGTCACAAAATAATTATCACCTGGAGTGGTACTTCTGCTTTTTTCTTGAGAATATCCAGGTGGCACTGCTAACTTTGACGGTAAATATCTCTGTTGTCCTTGACTAGCTTCTCCCCATGCCGTATCCCATGGCATCGACCATCGTCGTCTTTGTTCATCACCACTGTCTCCAGATGAGTCGACAACGCCTGCTTCTGACCATCGTCGTTGACAATTGAGTGGGAAAAGTGGAAAGTGGAGAGGGGAACGTGAACCTCGACCTGGGAAAGGAGATTTCATTGTATGCAAGGGGCCTGGTATGGGAAAAGGACCTAAAAATACAATTTTGTTGATATAATTAATTAACGTCTGTCTCAAAAAAGAGAATGTACCTCGTAATGTCTCCAAAGGTCCAACTGCTTTGCTTGTACCCTCTCCAAAAATGTGGATTGGGCTTTGTCCACGGTGAATACCTTCCGCATGAGGAGAATGTTCTCGAGTTTCAGAGTGTGGACTTTTTTGTCTTGGAACATCACTTCTTGACATCTCATGGCCTTTGGGACTGTCAGTACAGTGTTCTGTGGGGAAATGAGGACTTGAACGTTGCGAAGATGACTCTTGAGTATATAATCTAAAACATTTTGTTGTTTGTTGAGTTATTCACACATTTTATTGTTAAATGTTGTTATTCTTTACTACAGGTACAATTTTCTCTTATTTTGTCATTATATTTTTTACAAGTATTCCTTTCAATTTGTGTATACCACTTTAATTTGCTATAATTTTATGGAAACCACCAAATTAAATAATTTTCTTGATTTTGTTTGACTAAGATGAAAAAATAATTATTTTCTGTTACCTGTTAAAACATTGTTGAAGAGCTGCTAAGCTACATTCAGGGTTATGGATCCCACCAGGTGCAGTTTGACACATGGGGCACATAGCCATGGACCCAAAATTTTCACAGCCAGCAATGGAAAACTGATATTGGAGATTAACAAAAGCAAGCAGATTTTCAGTTATAATCTGTTGATTATGTTCCTGTTGCCTTTGGGCATCTCCTTCAGTAAATGTATCACCTAAAATATGAACATAGTGAAAAATGGTCTACTTGAAAGAATAACTTACCAATACTCATGTCCTGCATGGCATTGGCAATATGAGTTTTTACATTATTGCTTGCAATTACAGTTGATTTAGATAGCTCTTCCCAGCTAGACTGGCACTGAAGAGCAAAAGGAATATTCTGCATTTGCGACAAATTTGTTAAAGATTGAGCTAGGCGTAAACCAGCAGTACACATACTGTTTAACATCTACAAGAAGATCAGTAAATAGCTATATAAAATATTTTGTTTCTTATTTATGTGTGATCAAGAATATACCTGTAAATAATGAATCCAACTATTTAGGCAATCTGCAGCAGCTACTTTCAGTGCATTTGGGCTGAGCTGATGTTGGGCTTCTTCTTGTTTCTTATCTTTGTCTGCTTCTCCATATTCCATTTTAAGCGAATTGCTATTGTAGTCTACGAAAATAAAATATTTTGTTTAGGCTATGTAATGCATCTTTTGTTTGAATTATTCATAAACTTACCTTCCTATATTAGATATTAAGTAGTAAATAAAAAATGTTACACCTTTCCGTTAATGAAACTTAGCGTTAAATTCAAAAACAATTCAAAATAAACATAATTTTATTTAAAATTTCATATTCACTATACATTTGTTTGTAAATAAATCAAATATAAACAATCCCACAATCCCACCCAAACCCACAGTTACTGACAGTAGTGACAAGTGACAACTTACAGTGCTGATGTTTGAAAAGTGATGAAGCAGGACCGGCTTAAAGAAAATGTCCCCAAAAATGTACCAAAAGATGGCTGGTTTGCACTTGCGCAGATGATATGGCGGAAACGAGCGAATAGATCGAGCTTTTTCAAAAATATTTTTTACTAGTGAATACCCATGCCCCAATTCCTTCTTTATTTGGTTTTCTTATAATAAACCTTTATAAAGATAAATATGAAATGAAGAATTTTCAAGATAGTAATGTTCATAGATATTAACTTACTTTTCCATTGTAAGGTAGTGTAGGTAGGTATTCTAGTCTTCACCAACACACTTTTCCATTGTAAGGTAGTATTGTAGGTATAGTCAAAGGCACTCTTATCGTGCGGGTCATACAATTCATCAAAGACATACTCACAGTTTATGTTTTTTTTATTACGTTTAATTATAACTTCCAAATAAAGTCCGTAAGATAAATAAGACAGACTTATGCAATTTTGACGGGAAAAAGAAGGATATGTATTTAGTTTTCAGCGATTCTAAAAAGTCTTTCACCAGCGAAGTTTTTATTTAAATGTCAGTTTGACAATTCAAAGTGACAATATATGATGTAGCTATCTTGGTATGTCTATGTAGCTATCTTCATGTTAGTTAAAATAATCTTCTTCTTCTTCTTCTCTCCGGGTGTATTTGTTATCTCACATTTTGGTAACCTCTGTGTTTTTTGATTTGATACATAATATGGTTAGTGACCTTTGAACCCGCACGATAAGAGTGCGTTTGACTATAGGTATTCTAGTCTCCACCAACACCCAATAATCAACATTTAATTACCAACAACAAACTTCCCAATATTTTACATTTTACTTTTCGAAAAAAAGAGCAGCTGAGCGGTTGGACTGGGGTGCGTTCGTGATTTCTCTTGTTCGGCGGTTGTGCGTTCACGAATTACACTCGCCGGCCGTCTAATTCAAATAATCCAATCCAAGTAATCCAACACTCTACCCCGTTCAGTTCAATTCACGAGAGTTCAGAAATACTCAACTTCAACAAAAATTGTGCAAAATTTAAAAACGAGCCAATTATAATAATGAGGAGTCAACGAGGAACTTAATTCAAACGAGCCAGATCTGGCTCGAACGAGCCACCTGTGGCAACACTGTACTGCGCTCAAGACCCAGAGGTCCTAGGTTCGAAACCTGGTTTGGGCTTGGTTTTTTTTTTAGTTTTCCATTTCTTATTTTCTGATATTTTTATACATAGTTACAATAATTTTCTTTTCCCCTTTCTCAAAAAATATTTACATAATAATAAGTAGGTAGTTATTTGGGTACAAGTGAGTATTATGAATGAAATGCGCATGCGTGCTTGTGGGCTCAAAAATTAAATCCTCCGGCTAGACACAAGTGCTGGTTTACTAGCCTTGGCTATGAAACATCAACCGCGTCATTAAATCTTCTGATTTTCTGCTCAGTGAAAATAACCATTATTCAATAAAATACAAATAATACGTCTTTCACTATTAGAGGTTTCTAAACAAAATAAATGTTAGACTATAGAAGCAGGCATGACCTACGTTGTCCAGCAGGCCACTCTCATCTGAATTATCATAACATGTGATAAGACTTGGACTATAGGAAGATCAGACTTATCGTCTCCTTTCATTTCCATTTTTATTAAATCACAGAGAATGCATACAATAAAATCCAAATATGCAAGCTTATAATTCAAACTATTCGATCCTGGTCCACAATTTTTTTGCACATTTTAAAATGAATGGGAATTAAAAGAAAACTTCAGCAAATATATATACAAAATGTATGTCAATCTACTATTACAGCAGTCACGTAAACAAAATTATAAAATTACTATTAAATTGGAAATGAGTATTTTATACTAAATGTATTTTAAAATAACTTAAAAACTAATTTACTTGATACATTAAGAGAAATGATAAAATAATACTAAATTTTAAATAATTATTCGAAACTTTTATCTTAAAATCTACTCGTCATCTTCCTCTTCTTCATTTTCGCTGCTTTTATCGCCATTTTCTTCTTCGGCTGATTCTTCTTTCTCTTCCTTCTTCCTCCTACCGCGTTTGCTCACTAAAGAAAAAGAGGATATAAGTAATTTCAACTCAGTGCCCATCTTTTGATTTACTTTATTGACACTTTCATACAGATGTTTAAAAGTACACAAAAATGAATTGCAAGCTTCCTTCTCCTTTAAATACAAAACTTTTATAAATCAAACAATGGAAAATTGATAAACCTTTTCAAAATATCATTCAATACCCAAAGTTTTTAAAAATATGAGATAATTTTAAGCTTGGGTACTCAATGGTGGAAATTCCGGAATTTTTTTTAAAAATAAACACTGATGACCAATTTACTTATAAAAGTATTATTCCAAATCACTATTATTTTAAAACTGAACTAATTGAAATTACCTCCATTAGATTTTGCTTTGGGCTCTTTCTTTTCTTTTGTTTCTTTTTTTGTATCTTTTTTTGCAGTGGCTTTTGGTCTTCCTCTACCTCTTTTGGCTACTGGAGCATCTTCAGCATCAGCTTTTGCATCCTATAATAAACAAATAAAAAAAGTAATAAGCAGAATTCAACTCATGAATTTAAAGATTAGAACTAAACAAAATTGTTTTCTTGTATAAATTATTGGCTTGCTTTGGCAGGGGTAAATAAATGAGCATCACATAGCCTTGAATAGATGATTAGCATCTAAATTGCATTTTGGCGGTTTTTATATGCACTGGGCAGGGGTAAGTAAATGAGCATCACAAAGCCTTGAATACATGATTAGCGTCTAAATTGCATTTTGGCGGTTTTTATATGCACTGATTTATTATTTCACTCAAAAACCTTGAAATATTGGGGAAAAAGTAAGTAATTCAATATCTAACCTTTTTAGTACGTTTGGTGCTTTCTGCTGCAGCTTTGCGACCTTTTTTGGTCGTTTGAACCTCTTCATCAGACATTTTGGATACTGAAAAAAGAAAATTTGTAATTTTTGGACTGTAGATTAATTATATAACTAATAAAAAATTATTTTAATCAATAAATTATAAGAGAAGAAATCAATAATCAGTAAAAAATAAATTACAATTAATAAAAATCACATTTCAAGAAATCTAAATAAATTAAACAAACAAATCAAAATATTATTACCAATATTACCATTACCTTTTATTAATAGTATCAATAGAAAACAATAAATATCTGAACTGTACTGATGGCTTGGCTTCTTTCTTGTTTACGGATAACCGGCTTACCAAGTCGTTGCTCGCTCTAGATTCACTTCTACTCAACGAATGACTGAAAACTGAGAGAGAAAAGAGAAGAGCCCAAGCTAACGGATTTTTCAAATGAGCCAGCAAACAAAGGAGTTCGAAAAAGCGCATGCGTTGTAGACAAGTATGCATTTTAAGAAAATTGACCAAAATCAAAGCTGTTGCAATTTCGATTTCATTTCGAAGCAACAATATGGTTGGATGGGATGTTGTGAGATAAAGAAAATCTCATCACAAATAACAACCCCATTTTATTGAATCAAAAAAGTGGTAGTTAATCTAACACTAACATTGATTAGTGGCGTAGCTAGAGATGAACGACGGTAGAGGCCAAGGATGTTAGAGGGTAGAGGCGACATAGGGCATGTCCACGTGACGTCACAAACTATTTTGACAAGACTTAGGTGGTAAAACAATAAACAAAGCGTTCAGTCCACGTGGTTTGGACTGATTTATAATGATAGATCATGTTTGAGTTTAGTGGTTTTGCTTCAGTGTACTTTTAAAGTTATTTTAATTGTTGAGCTTGCATATTTAATAATACAATATATAATATAGTTGTTTGTTGTTTGATAATTTTTCATCATGTCTATTGTTTATTGTTTTACCACCAAAGAATTGTCAATGTCAACTGTCGTTGACATGCCCTATTCAAGGGTGTATTTTTTAACAGTAAAAACCGCGTCAAGGGTGAGGTAGGTATATGGTATGGGTTTATTGGTATAGGTTAATTAATCTAACAAATCACTACAATCACAAATAATTGGAAAAATGATCCATTCAGAAATAAATATAGACTACAAAATGTTTTTTTACTTTCAGAATTTTTAGCGATAGGTCAAGTCAAAAATTACAAATTTTTGGAACACTTTTCAAAAAAGGTCGAAAATTAATTAATTGCAGGAGCAGTCGTCGCCTTGCCGACTTTTTCCTTTGATCGGCATATGATTTTATCCAAGCAAATGAAAAAGCTTCAGTTAAATGTGGCCTTGAGCGGCTCCCTTGCCTTCAGTGGCGTCATAGAGAAATGAAAAAGGTTAGGTAATTTGTCTATGAGTGGCGTCTTATCCCAGAAATCCAGGCTTCTGGTGAAGGCGAAACATAGAGGAAGAGGATGACGCGACGTTTGACGTAGATGAAATAAAGGTACATTAAAACTGAATAATGATAAAAAATTAAAGAAATGTATAGTGTGATGTGATGTAAAGTTGTGTAGTCAAAGAATACACCAGCTGGAGCTCATGATGCCTTTATATTCAAAGTGATGCCTATATCGCTATCCATGCTCTACACTACAATCCATAAACAAAATAAAATTATATTATTTCTCTATGCTATCATCATAGACAAAATGCTATAACCGAAAACGCTATTTTGATTTCCATCATAGATATAACGCTGATTTCCATATGATTTCCATATTCACAGAAATATTTTATCAGAAACAAAGTCATAGGAGTTGACGTTCCGTGGCTTTATTTATTTTGTTAAAAAGGTTATGGTGAGATGACGTTTTGGGTAGTGTATATGTAGTGTATTAATCTTTTTCTTATTCAAAAACATTTACAAAAATGGATATTGAGGAAGACATTGATGATGAAAATCAAAATTTGTTCATTACATTCCCTCTTCTAGTCCAAAAAGCAATTGAAGAGGTAATTTGATGTGACTTTAAATACAAACTAATATCTAACAAATACTGATATTTTTAGGTCCTACCTAGTAAAGACCCACTAGATGAACCTGATTTTAACAGCATAGATTACATAAATTCGTTATTTCCAACTGAACAATCCCTATCAAATATAGATGAAATGGTATTAAAGGTGGAAAACAAAATAACTTCTATAGATAATGAGATCAGTACTGTTGTTCGTAGTCAAATAACAGCCAGTGAAGAGGGCAGACAAGCTTTAGAAGAAGCTCAAAAGGTTTGTTTTGATTGTATATAAATAATATAATAAAATAATTTTATCTCCACAAACTTAACTGATCAAGCTTTCAATCCTGATATTGAAACATTTAAGAAAATCTATGTACCTATTATATTTTTGATTTTTTCAGGTAATTAAGCAACTATTTGCACATATTACTGATATAAAGGAACAGGCAGAAAAATCCGAAGAAATGGTTCGTGAAATAACCAGAGACATTAAACAACTTGATTCAGCAAAAAGAAATTTAACTCTGGCTATAACCACTCTCAATCATTTACATATGTTAGTAGGAGGAGTTGATACATTAAAATCTCTCACTCAGAGAAGGTTATATGGTGAAATAGTACTACCACTACAAGCTATCAGTGAAGTTATGACACATTTTGAAAACTATTCCAATATACCACAAGTAAAAAGTTTGAGTGATCAAGTGAAATCTATACATTTTGAATTGGCTGAGCAGATAACACATGACTTCAAAGAGGCATTTTCAGGTATGTTATACCTACAAACTACAGTCATTAAATTTCTTCAAAACATTTTGCTTCATCTCTGATTTTATTTCAAGTAATTAATGTTTTATTTCATAGGTACAAATACAAAAACTATCATTCCAAATAAACAGCTAGCTCAGGCATGTTTGGTGCTCTCAATATTGGATCCAAAAGTAAAAAAGGAATTGTTGAAATGGTTTGTAAATGTGCAATTACAAGAATATAGTCATCTTTTCCATGAAACAGAAGATACAGCTTGGTTGGATAAAATTGATAAAAGATATGCTTGGATAAAAAAACATTTATTGGAGTTTGAAGATCGGTTAGGTAATATGTTTCCACAAAACTGGGAAGTATCGGAGAGAATAGGTGTTGAATTTTGTAATGATACAAGAGAAGCATTATCTAAAATAATGGCAAAAAGAAAAAACGAGATAGATGTAAAGTTATTACTTTATGCCATTCAAAAAACATCTGCTTTTGAAGGACTTTTAGCTAGGAGGTTCACAGGTATTACATTGACTGAAAACAGTAATATTCCTAAAGATAGTGGAGAGGACAATAAACTATTACATCACAAAGACTTGAATGATGGTAAAATTGAGGATATTAATTCTTCCCCATTCCATGGATTGATAGGTAATTATAAATATTGTTATAGTAAAATATTTTAGCTGTCTAATTGCTGTTCAAAGATCCCTGCTTTAAACTTACATTATACTTACTTAGAGTGTACTGACTGACACACCTTATTTAAAATGTTTAGAGGCAAATAAGAGTATCCTCCTAATTTTAAAATTTTAATAACTTCATTTTTTCCTTAACATTTTGTAACATTATATTTGGCAACTATCCAAACTTCATTGGAATATTTAAATATTTACCGGACGGCGAGTAGTCAGTCCTTTTTTCTTACCAACATGTGATTCTCGTCGAGAACCTGTAGCATCGATAGCCGCTAAAAGGCAAATTTTTACATTTAATGTGCGACGGATAATCTCCGTTGATGAGAATCAGTATACACTGATATTGGCCAAATATTTCAATTCTTCTCTCCTATAGAGAGAGAAATTAAGAACGCACTACTAAAATGTAAATTCTTTCTCGAAGCGGAGCATGTGAACAGGAAAGGGATACGCAACATATGTCCATTGCTCATCTCTAGCCAGTAGTAAAAATAAGCTTTTTTTTCCTGTGAACCATGAACCGATAAGGTTAAAAATTTAAAGGTTGAGGTTTATCTCAAACTTTTTTTTAAGTGCATTCAATGTGAATGCTCTTTGTACCTGCCAATTTGTACCAGACATTTCTGACATGGATTAACCTCAAATACCTAGGACCTGTCCGAAGAAACCAAGGAAAGTAAAACAACGTAAACAACTTAAAACAACATTCATTCACTGTGATATTAGTTTTAAAATCATTATACAACTTGTAAATTTAACAACGTTGTTCATATTCCTTCCCTTCTAGCATCTCCAGGTTTGTTGATAGAGAGTTGTGAGGTGAAAAACAAGTCGACTAATATTATTCAGGGTGGCGCCCACTTACCTTCCTTGATTAACTTTAATTACATTCCTTAACTTGATTTATTAACTTATTAAATTCATTTGGTTTCTTAACTTCAAATATTATCTCATTAACTTCAATATAACTTCAATAACTTAAATAAAGTAGGATTACCCACGAACCGGTAAGACTACTCCCTGAACTGATATTAGATTGGTCTCTGAATTCACACCTGAGGTGCTCTCCACATTGAGTCGCCGTTGCAATTTATCTTGCCTTATTATTTTAAATAAATAATAGGTACCAATTTCAACCATTTTATTTTTAGGTAAATGTTTCATTCCACATTTAGAAATATATATAGAAAGTGTGGACAGAAATTTGGCTGATTTGATTGAACGATTTGTTTTGGATCAAAAACAAAGTAAACCCACTGAAGCGACAGAAACTCAAGCTTCCATATTACCTAGTTGTCCAGATTTGTTTGTATTTTATAAGAAAAGTATGATACAATGTAATCAATTAGACAAAGGACAAACTATGTTGAATCTCACAAAAACTTTCCAGAAATATTTACATGAATATGCAGAAAAATTGCTATTGAGCAATTTACCGAAATTAGAACCACAAAGCTTAGGAACGTCCGTACAAAATTTCACTAAGGATTTGCAGAAAATTTCAACGTCTGGATTGATACAAAATTTCTCCTCTTTGTTGAAAGAAGGAGAATTAACCAGGTAGGTAGGAAATGGCAAAGATTACAGAATAAAAATATAAGATGTTTCATCCAGTGCGGTTTGATTCAAGCTGCTGTCCCAAACGGACGCCGCTCTCATAAATTATGTTTACGACTCGCTTTTGTTGTCAATAACGAGACCGGTAGTTACCAGAACAGTTCGAAAAGCTTATTTCATTTTAAGCTATACAGTTGTAATTAGAGAAATATATATTTAAATTAATAGGATTCTTTATCACAAAGGTTTATTTTTAAAGGTTAATTATTTCGAAAAATGTTCGAGATATGAATTTGAAAAGGTAGGTAAGAAAAAAATAATCTGGAATTTTTAAAATGAATCAATTCACAATTTTTATCCAGCATCTCAGTAATTTTGTGATACTTATTGATAATCTAGCAGATATTTATCACAAATTCAATTAAATATACTCATTAGCCACCAAAATAATAAGGCCACTAAATAAATTTTGATCTATAAATAATGCGTATTTTTTGGATTGACAAGTTTAAAACAGTAAAAAAGAAGCAGCTGCAGGATACCTTTATTAAAAATTTTTATGAATGTTGTAAAATACTAAGTTTGGAGTTTGGTTTAAGTGTTAATTTTAATCTATTGTCTTTCAAATCTTCCAATATACATTCGTACGTTCAATACGGACTCTGGTATAGAGGCTTGCATAATATTTGAAAGGAAATTGATTACATGGATGATGAAAAGAAAATTTAGTAAATTCGTTCAAAATGAACTGACCAATTCCCCTT
Source organism: Galerucella calmariensis (assembly GCA_910591675.1). NCBI lineage: Eukaryota > Metazoa > Arthropoda > Insecta > Coleoptera > Chrysomelidae > Galerucella > Galerucella calmariensis. The sequence continues at coordinate 381,996 of CAJUYG010000173.1, read as the reverse complement.
TGGTTAGCTATAGAATTGAATTTTTGTGTTTTCTTGCTTAATGTACTTGTTTATATAATATCCTTATATTATAAAAATAAATCCGTAATTTTGTATTAGCAAATATTACAAAATATTTAGTGTTTAAGATTTGCTATTAAAGAGGAAAATAATAATATGACTTTTTGCTCATTTCAACAATTAATTAATAAATTTAAAAAATCTATACAACATAAATATATAACACGAACAACCAATTATAAACACCGTTCTAAAATAACAGCGCTCGACGGGCGACGTCCCGTATAATATGCCAAATTAAATGCAAGTAAGGACGTAGCGACGTACTGTACCATCCAAGTCACCAGCGGCATCGGTGCTGTACGCGATAAATTCGAACGAGTGAAACATCTTATATTTTTATTCTGTAATCTTTGGAAATGGTCCATTACTCTTAAACTAAAGTAAAGTTTTCCCGAATTCATAGATTATTTTTATTACTTATGTTTTAGGTTTAGTAGAGAAGAACAAACAAAAATTTGTTATATATTGACGACTGCCGAATATTGTTTGGAAACCACACAACAACTATCGGACAAACTAAAAGAAAAAATCGAACCTTCAATGGCGGACCAAGTTGATTTGACCAAAGAACAAGACAATTTCCATAAGTAAGTGGAAATAAGCTATATAGATAATTTTTGATTTTTGAATTCATTTTTTAGAGTTATATCAAATTGTATTCAACTATTGGTTCAAGATTTGGAAAATGCCTGTGAACCAGCATTAACAGCAATGAGTAAGGTTAGTACATTTTTTGCATAGACTCAAGAGCCAAATCTGCTCTGGGATAAAAATTGATGATGGTTTTTCTAAAAAATACTAAAGATAGATCAAAATAAGAGATGTAGAGAGATAAAGAAAGAGGGAGTGCTCAGAAAAATAGAGTGGTGGGAAAGTGCTCAAGAGAAGGGAAAGAAAGAGGAAGAGTGTTTCAAGTGACGGATAAAATGTGTGCTTGAAGAGAGAAAAAGAGAGAAAGTGTGCTCAAGGAGAGATGGAAAAAGTATGCTTGAAGAGAAAGGGGGAGTAACTGCGCTTGTAAAGAGAGAGATAGAGAAAGTATACTTGAATAAAGAGAGAGATAGGGAATGTATGCTGAAAGATAGAAAGAGGGATAGAGTAAGTGTGTTTAAAGAGAGGAGGAAAGAGACAAAAAGTTTGCTTAAAGATAAGGAGAGAGAGAAAGTGTGCCTCAAGGGGGATAGAGTGCTCAAAGAGGGGTATAAAGGTGCTGAAGAGATAGAGAGATTGTGTTTAAAGAGTGATAGTGTGTTCAAAAGATGAAAGACAGACGGCGACCGGAAAGAAAGAGAATTTTGTTTTGATTCAACAGTGGTTCTGTCAAAGAAAAACGTTATTTATTCATTCCATTGAACTGAATCTTTGTACCATTTCCCATGTTATCTGCTTCCATTCTAGAAGCTTTGTGGCTTCTACAGTATGCGTAAGTTGCTTCCGAACCTCCACATTACACAAGTACGACAGAAAAACAGCTGAATGAGAGAGAAAGATTATTATACGCGGTCATCGAGGCGTGTATTTAATTCCAGTTAGGGTGTGGTTCTATTTCCGATAGTGAACGAATGCTCATTGCTCTACTATTTCAACCGCTATTGCCAGAAGCGCAGATTAATTTGTACAAATTATATTTTTCTCTCGTTTTCGTTGACTTTTTTTCGAAGTCATGCACAATAGCTAAAACAAAACGCTTTCACTTGGCAACACTGTGTTTTACAGATAGAATTCACATTTAAACTGCTATTCCTAGGTCTTTTCGCTACAAACGTTGATCACGTTGGAAGCGCATGCCATTGTATTTGAAAATAAAACATTTACAATTATGCCTTCATTAACATACTTAACCTGCGAAAAAGTGCAAATTGTAAGATGGTATTTTGGAGGTCATTCGGCTAATGAAATCGTTAATTTGTTTATTGTGGCATTTGAAAATCGCCCAATTCCTTCAAAGTCAACAATTGTGAAAATAATTAGTAATTTCGAGAAATATGGATGTGTTTCGTACTGTAGAAAATGCCAAGCTTCGGAAGATCCAATCGAACGCCCAATTAACGATGAAAGGCAGACTAGAGAATTGAATGTTTGTTTAGCAGTTGAAACAGGACAACCATCTTCTTCAAGACAAATTGCTGAAGAGGTCGACAGAATATTTTAAAACGGAACGGGTACCATTGTTACAAGGTTCAGACAACGCAGGAAATATTTCCCGAGGACAATATCAAACGAATGGATTTCTGTGAGGAGATGATGGAACGTCAAAATGCTGACGAAAACTTTTTAAAAAATATTTTATTTACGGATGAATCAACTTTTTCACTACATCAAAAACACAATCCATCCGTCACAAGATATTGGTCTCGGGAAAATAAACATCTAACCATTCCAATCCGAACGCAGTATCCGCAGAAGCTAAATGTTTGGACGGGTATTCTAGGTGACCACATTATAGGTCCTTTTTTCATCGAGGGGAACTTAAATTCCGTCAAATATTTAGACTTATTACAAAATCAAGTAATTCCTGCAGTTCTCCTTATACCCGATGTTGATCTCAACAGAATTTGGTTCCAACAAGATGGTTGTCCAGCCCATAATTCAAGGATAGTAATGGATTTTTTAAATTTTACGTTCCCTAAAAAAATTATTAGTACTAATGGTACAATTAAATGGCCTCCAAGATCACCTGAACTAGCTCCAAATGATTTTTTTCTTTGGGGATTTTTAAAAAGTACCATTTACCAGCATGCATTTGAAAGAGCTAATAATTTAAATGAATTGAGGGTGAAAATACAGAACGTTTGTGCCAGCATTACGCCAAATAATCTTAGAGATATGAGATCAAATCTTTATCACAGATTTGGCTATTGTCTGGCACAGCAAAGTGGTTTATTTGAGCACTTAATTCATTAAAATTATGTTTACCTTTAGAATAAATTTTTATTTTTATTTTTTCAGGAAGTTTATATTTTATGTTTAGAATAGGTGTAGGTACCTTATTTTATTTTTTCAATTTAATTTATTAATGGAAGGGATTTTTAGTTTATTAATTGTGGTTCTCTCAAGAAATGCTGTTTTATTTTCAAGTTACAATGGCTAAAATAATATCCTATTGTAGTTAGAAATTGTCAACTTGGTCTGAAATGATCATGTTGACAAAAATGAATTTTAAGATTTACAGGTTACGTAATAACGATTGTATTTTTATATTTCTTTAACGTCCTCACTCCTTACGTCTTGGGAGCATACTGAATTACCATTTACCACCACCAACTAGTTAAAATAGGAGGGCAATGAGCAGTCGGGCACTCTCGGGAATAAGCTTACGCCCCCTAAGGTGAAACAAAGTGATGATTGTGCACAATTATTCTTCCTCTCTCTTTCATATATCCTTGTCGTACTTGTGTAATTCGTACCTAGGTTCCAAAGCAGATTTCGCAATTGGCCCCAATCGTCTTCTTCGACGTAGGGAACGCGTTCAACAGTGTCAGTAAACGGGCGGTGTTGAGCGCGTTGATAAAGCTTGGTGTTCGAAAATTCATTTTTCTCACTTATAATTGCACAAGTGGTTTGTATATTATCGGGTAAATTTGGGTTGTTTAATAAGAAACTGTTTCCTAGCAATTTGACGAGAATAACTGTCAACTATTAAAAACACGACACCGAAGGTGGAGTGTTTTTAGGTTGACAGTTATTCTCGTCAAATTGCTAAAGGAAACAGTTTAGAATTTGAACAACACAAATTTACCCAATATCAATACAAACCTCGAGTGCAATTCGGCAGGACAATTTAATGAATGAGAAATTTGGAAACATATCAATGCAAACTTTATTTATGAAACATTAAAAATAAACACATTTTTATTTTAATGTACAATTATTAAAAACGCAGTTATTGAAATTCATACTAGGAACAGTGATATTGATGAACAAATGAATAAGTGAAAAAACCACTAGTGTATTTGTCGCTGTAAAAGTTAAAGCTAACTTTTGCAGCTGTCAAAGTGACAATTGCACTGTGGCATATGCGATTTATTATACACGAATTAAATTGTCATCGAAAAATTTGTATTAGACAAAATTTACAACCTCTCGTACTACGTGACAAAAGTTATTCCTTTTTTGTATACAAAATAAACGTCGACGTCAACCAATTTGACCCGTCGTAAAAAGACTCTCAGAAATTGAGGACTTAATCCTAATATATTGATGGCACTCAAGACCTTTCCCAGAAGGATTCGGGTGTCATATACCGTCGTTCTCCAAAATCGTGGGAACATTGATAATATGAATATTTTTATGGTTTATGCGAGCTTTCTTACTAGGAAATATCACTTTAAAATTTCAGTTTTTAATGTCACCTCAAATAAATCGGCTCAGCTCCAACGTTAAGGCTGGAGACAAATTTCCGGTTGCAGCCGCGCGGTCACAACGCTGTTCTGTAAAATACATGGTTGTTTATGAAATGGTGCCACACTAGCGGCCAAGCGGCAGCAACCGCCTTTGCTACCGCATCTTGCCGCGGTCGCGCGCGGCTGTCCGTCCGAAATGCAACATGTTGTTACTTGCCTGACTGTTCACATTAACCGCGCAGCCACAAACCTAGCCAGTCGAGTTTTGAACTTGGACGTCTTCGATACCGAAAAATTTATTTTTCTGGTGCAAAGTAAGACGTGCTTGTGGTATGTTACCGACAAGGCATACAAAGATCTCTCAACCGTAGAAAAAGACAATGAAATTGACCATTCGTCAAGCGCGTTTTGTGTAAAGGATGGACCCAGTACCTCCTTTTTCGCTTCGATTTCTTAATTTGAGCATAAATTATACCAACCGTTTCTACCAAATCCATGTTGATTATTGAACTGACGGACTCGGTATGACAAGGTGTATGCTTGTATGTGTGAACGTTATAGCGGTTGTGACCGCGAGGCTGCAACCGCAGCCGCAACCGCAAATGTGTCGCCGGCCTAAGTCAAGTTGGAACGCCGTATTTTTACAAAAGTAATTCTAGTAGTGTAGTTCGCCAGTATCTCGAGTAACAAAAGATTACAATAGTAAATGAAAAGTAGCAAATTTCCGCAACTAAAAGAAACGTTTAAATGTATAATGTGTAATTAAGTAAAAGTTCTGTGTAAATATATAAATAGTGTTCGATTTCCAGTTTTATTCAATCAACTCAATAATAATTGGAAAAACAGTTCGCTAATTAACAGCTTACGTGAACTTACGTAATTCACTAGAAGTAGGGGAGGGGCTAGTTAATCTAGTAGAGGACTACCTGACGGGACGTGCGATAGTTGACACTGAAGGGAGAAGGTATGGGATGGAGATTGGAGTGCCCCAGGGCTCGGTTCTGGGATCGACGCTTTGGAAGTGTGTGTTTATGGGATAGCATGTGAAAAGGAATGTGAGATTAGGGTGTATGCGGACGATGTATGTCTGGTATGTACGGCAAAGGGAGAGGTGGAGATAGAAAGAAAGGCGGAGAGGATGTGTAGGAAGATTTTGGAGAAGATAGAGCGGTGTGGACTGGAAGTGGCTGAGGATAAGACGGTGGGGCTACTGGTGAAGGGGCGGAGCAAGGCAAGGGAAGTGGGAGTAATGGTGAAGGGAAGGAATATTCGGATGGAGGAAGCGGTGAAATATTTAGGGGTGTGGTTGGATAGCCAATTATCCTTCAAAACCCATATGCTGAAGGCTACACAGAAGGCAAAAGTAAAGGCAGCATGGCTGGGAAGATTAATGGGTAATGTGAAAGGACCGGAAGAGTCGAAGAGAAGAGGAAATTGGTAGGACGGTAGAGCAGAGTATGCTGTATGGCGCGGAAGTGTGGGGTGAGAAAGCAGGGGTGAATGCGGGGGTTAGACCACTCCTGCGGGTGCATAAAGGGTTACTCCTGAGGATGGTGCAGGCGTACAGGACAGTGGGTGGACTGGCAGCAGTGGTGCTGTCAAGGCCCTATCCATTGGACTTGATGGCTAGAGCCAGACAGAAACGCTGGAGGGGTGCGACCAGAGATGAAGTACAGGAATGGATGGATGAGGAAATGGAGAGAAGGTGGGATGAGTATGAGGGCGCGCTAAAAGGAGCGATTGGGAGCAGGAGAAATTGGGTGGACCGGAAATTCGGGGAGGTGAACTACTTCTTGACGCAGGTGCTCACAGGGCATGGGTCGAGAGTGAGCCACCTCCACAAGATTGGGAAGAAACTGGCGTGTGCGAGAGATGTGAAGTGGAGGTAGATGTGAGACATGTGTTTAGATGTTGGAAAATAAACTGGGAGAGGCGGGTATTGGGAAAATATGGTGGAGATTATGTTGAGGGGCGAGGAGGAATGGATGGAGATAAGTGGCGTAGTAGAGAGCATGATTAGGGAAAGAGAAGGACTCGATATGGCATGTGAGAGGTAGGAGTGATAGAAGGGAGAAGATGACGGAGAGTGTGTGAGGGACCACCGCCCGTCTTGAAGTATGTTAGGGTAGTGATTCCAAGGCAGGAGTTACGGCGAGTTTGAGGTGGGTTTGGTTGGTAGGCCCGTTGGGATGAGTCCAACACTGTCTGGGTACTAGTTAAGGACCCATTCGAACATAGTTGTAATGGTTGTATTATTTCCTCTCCAAAGTGCTTTTGTCTGAGTTTGAGTTCTTGTAAGTTCTCGCAGAACCAGAGTATGTGCACATAGGTTAAGTTTCTTATTGTTTATTTACATGTCAGTAATTCTGAAATAAATAGAAGTTTATGTTTAAAAATCCAGTTTTTCACTTCAGTCAAGTTGTTTCTTTCTGTTTTAGGTTCAGTGGCAAAACGTCGATACAGTTGGAGACCAAAGTTCATACATAACAGCTATCACCACTCACTTGAAAACAAACATTCCCCTAATAAGAGAAAACCTTTCGCATTCAAGAAAATACTTCACCCAATTCTGCATAAAGTTCGCCAACAGCTTCATACCGAAATTCATCCAAAACATATTCAAGTGCAAACCCATAAATACCGAAGGAGCCGAACAACTCCTTTTAGATACTCACATGTTGAAAACCGTTTTACTGAACCTGCCGTCGATAGCTTCGCAAATCAATCGCACGGCACCGGCGGCGTACGCCAAAGTTGTAACCAAAGGAATGACCAGAGCCGAAATGATTTTGAAAATTGTTATGACTCCCGTCGAACCGGCCAAAAATTTTGTCGAACAGTATAAAAAATTGTTACCGGACAGTCAGCTGACGGAATTCCATAAGGTTTTAGAGATGAAGAGCGTCAAGAGACAAGACCAAACTGTTTTATCGGACATTTTTAAAAGTTATAAGTAATTTAAATATATTTAGGTACCTCATTTGTTTTTTTTTCAATTTTAACAGTAAAAGTAATTATCCGCGCTAATAGGGTATGTATGTATGTGTTTTGGGGTGACATTCACTGAGACCTAAAAGATCTATTGTGCCCCTTACTTCTACTTGGTTTCTGAGGAGAGTCTCAGGAACTAGTAGCTCCTTTAGTCCTATTTCCTGGAGGAATTTTAGGATATCTGCAGGCTTCAACTTAGGTAAATGTTCCTCTTCTATCCAGTAATCTCCCAGGTGCTGTGCTCTAGGATTCTGAAGTGCTGTGCAGTTGGAAAGTATGTGGATGGAGGTTTCTTCTTCCATGCCACAAAATCTGCATTCTTTATCTTCCTGCACTATTTTGAGCTTTTTAAGGTACCTATTCAGGCGACAATGTCCCGGTAGGATCCCTGTTAAAACACTTAGCGCAGTTTTACTTTGACTTATGCATTCATTTGATCTTAACAGGTTGTAGTCACCCGGAAGAATATTTGATTGTATAAGCCCTACTAGATCTTTCCAATGGTCAGATCTTCTCTTTTTCTCGGCTTTACCTATTTCTCCCAATATTACATTGGGGCTGATTTCGCAAAAGGGTTCAGGGCCGGTATTCTCAAGCCCTCGCTTGGAGCGATATCGATGTCGTTGAATGCGAGGGGATCGAAATTCATTGCTGTCTCGATTCTCATGCCCTCTCCTCGCAATTGGAACGCTCCCGCGAAGAGGAGTGCTTTATTTCACTCGCATTCTTATCACTGACATATTATATGTCAATAATTTGCATGTAAATAGACAATTCTAACCTTCAATTTTCATTGAAGCAGTGTTGAAAATTATAATTGTATATAAATCATTTATAATTGTAGTCATATTATAAAAGGGATTGTAGTCATCTAATGTATATTGGACTACTAGAAGGTCTAGAAGAAGCATTTAAATTCAAAACACAGAACCAAAAACTATCTTGACATTAATGTCAAAATACGTTGAAATCGCGGTCTTGCCGTAGCTAGTCGCACGTGATACATATTTGCGAGTGCAGTGGTACATGAGAATCTACAAATACCACATCGCTGCCATTCAAATCACTCCCTTTCGAGATCGTTCGCTTGTGAGAGGAGCGAGTTGAGAATACCGGCCCAGGTCCCCAGTAAGGTATTTCAGTCCCCCTCTTTGCTAGTTCATCTGCTATTTCATTTCCTTCTATTCCAGTATGTCCTGGAATCCATAGTAAGGTGACTATATTTTTCTCGCCCAGTTCATTGAGTTTGTCTAAACATTCCCACACCATTTTGGAACTGATTACACAAGAGCTCAGTGCTTTTATGGCCGCTTGACTATCCTACATTATAATAATCCTTTGTCTTCTGTATCCTTCATCAATATTGAACTGGGCGCACTTTATTATGGCGTAGATTTGCGCTTGAAAGATACTTGGGGTTTTTCCCAAGCTTTCAGAGTGTTTGGTTTCTGGCCCGAACACTCCTATCCCAGTTCCTTC